>CM061533.1:109185844-109199397 GCA_030545055.2 Neoaliturus tenellus
AAAGCCCGAATAAAAAATTTACACATAAGCTTATTATAGGTCCGATTTAGACCTAGTTCCCGTTTGTAATTGGCTATTATATTAATTAATGCTGCTATCTAAATTCAGATTGACGTTCTATAATAACATGAAAGTACAGTTTCTCTATTAAAATGTCAAACGTTAGAAAAATTTGAAATGCAAAACCAAAACTGTAATCTTTTTTAATACGATATATCAAGTGATAAAAAAGTGCTTTTAACTGTTATTCGGTTTTTACTAAATAAGAAGGAATTGAAACATACGGATGTGAAATAAAGGGGTGATAGGACGATCTGTTATGTATGCAATAAACCAGAATAGAAATGGTTTAACTGGAGGTTCCCAATATAGCGGAACGATCACGCAACCGTCAGGGATCTCAACCCTAGTGATCGAGGAACCAAAGTTTCGACTTGACCCACAGACTGCCTCAGATTCATTGCTCTCAGTGTTGAATTCAAATATCGTTAAAGTGTAAGTAGATACTGTTATAATTGTTAAACTGCATTGATTGTCGAGATACTGCACAAATTGGCGTCCTAGGAAGTAATCGTAATTTCTGGACATTATTTCCAACTCCAAGCAGCCTTAGATTCGATGAAAACTAGCTTTATAAAAGGAAATACAAAAACACGATTTTCATGCCTTGTACCTGTACAGAATAGAACAACAGGTGGAAACAGTTATAAAGCCAAAATTGATATAGTGTTTGGCAACTTATCATTATAGCCAATTTGGGATGAAATTGTAATACAAATACTAACCGAATTACTGATATAATTTAATATAATTTCTATGTATAATGGACGAATAGTTCTTAAAATCTAATATAACAGGTCATTATATTTTTCATAGTCAAAAATATCTTCATTATACAATTCTTCAAGAATTACAATAGTGTCAAGTGGTTTGGTTTAAAATTGGTTGATTGTTGGTTTACAGTAGGTCTTCTCTCCTCTCAAGAAATTCATCATATCAATTTTAATATAATACATAAGCCAAACCATGAAAGTGGTGTTTTGAAAACAAATACATGTAAAAGTTAGACTGTAGTTTTACTTGATTTCAGAGGCAACCCCTTTTAAAATAGCATAAATAATTGTTTTGTAAAATATACAACAGGTTTAATAACGAAATTGTAAACATAAATATTTTACCTTTTACCTATAAAACATATACGTTTTGCACAAAGCACACTGTAATGCAATATATTGACCTAAAGTTTGCGAACTACCCGATAATAAAGGAAGCAAATTTCTCATTCAGTACTTTTCGTACATTATTCAATAGGGGAGGTGATGTGGTTCGCGTCCGCAGCATTCCATTAAAGTTGTATGTACTCCCCGGGTGGTGCTAAACGAACAACAATTGTGGTCAGCTGAACTATAACGCAAGTGATCTCTCAGCTATGCAAGCTGCCAGACCAAATCCAAACGCCGCTTTCCATGGCCACTTTAGAAATATAGGCTCAGTTTTAAATATTTTTAAATGTACTGACTCAGCTGCTTTGCACTGAAGAACATCTTTTATTTATTTTATTATTATTATTTGGTAGCTGGCTATGATAGCCATACTATATACATATACATATACATATATAGTATTTATAAAAAAAAATAAAATAGCAACAATTTCTTGTGTTACTTTTATGGACCTAGTTATAAATTCCACCAAAAGGAATATTTGAAATTTAGTTATTATATATATATATATATATATATATATATATATATGTATATATGTATGTGTCCCTAGACACGATAACTCTCGTAAAAATGGTCCAATCGAGACCAAATTTGGTAGAGATGTGAAATCCAACGTTTATTCGGATGAGTTCGTAAACCAGACATATCGACCTACCGGAAGGTGTAGTTTTGGGTTTTTTTACCCCAAAAATGAGTTTTCTGCATTTTTCATATGTAAATTTTTTTTAATTTAAAATTTTTATTTTGACCATTGGATTTAGCTCAAAAACACGGAATTTAGTATTTTGAAGCTTTGGTCTATCTCCATTGGCTACCGAGATATTAAAAAGTCTAGAGACAGTACATTGTATTTTGGTTCTTCAGTATTAATCTTATAGAAAATTGGGATGTGTTAATATTTCACTCATTAACCAATATTTTTCGATGGGACTTTTAATTCAGCTTCATTTGGTTGAGATTCAGCCATTTGCGGTAAAAAATCTTGGTTTTTGTACTTATCATGGCAGCAAACCTGCATACTCTTTTCCCATGTTAATTATATGGAGAATAGTCAAACTTTGGCAATCGACATATATTGATGAAACTTAGTAAATGGCTTCATATGGTCGAAATATTTTTTTATGATAAAAACCTACTTTTAGTGTTCCCCATGGCACTATACCTGCATACTCTCCCTATTTTAATCATAAGGAGAATAGACATTTATTTCCCTAATTATGAGCATGTGATTTTATTTGGTTTACAGTTTTATGTGGTCAAAATTAATATTACTAATTTGAAAACTATCTGAGTACGCAGGTCTGCTGCGACAGGGGCATTTATCTTTTCAGGTACAGTACCTGCTTTGAAACGGTTTCATAACGTGAGTATATTCCTACCGGTTTAGTGATAAAACCTGATAAAAATCAGTACATTCACTTAAAATCAGTTTTAAAAGAATTTATTATACCTAAATAGATAGCTCCAAAGATTATTATTTTAATATGTTTAATTCAGTTGAAATATCAAACCGACAACGTATACTACAGGAAAAGTCTCATTGAGAGTCTAAAATATAATGCAATTGTGCATTTTTAAATACACATTTGGAATAAAAAATATTGTACATAAAAAACGTTTTATTTGTATTTTTTAGACATAAATAGAATTATAAATAAATAAATATCAAATAATCTTTTTTTCTCTGTTGGAATGTCCAATAAACATGTACAAGCTTTCAATATTGAGGAAACAAAGACCTTTGTGTTTTATCTGCTTAGAATGTCCAAGAAGACAAAACGTAGGTTCAATTGTTGTATAAAAAGTAAATGTTTGAAAAACTATAAAAATAATAGTAAATCATAGTAATGCAATATTGAAGACAGGTTAAGACTTTCCAGGAAATATATTAAGTCAAATGGAAAGACAACAAATGTAATTTTATATTTTGCCTAAAACTAAGCTAAGCGATATATTACAAAAAATTTATATACTCATACAGAAACATAAAAAATAAACATATCAATGCAGAAAATAGTAAAATTTTTGTTAATTTCACTAGTTTATAAAGCTTTTTTTTAATACACGAAACTTGTTTGGAATAAACTCATAAAAGATGTAATTGTTTGTTTACTTTCTACGAGGAATGGAATAGAATTGTTGTCTCAATGCAATTATTTTAGTGAAGAAATGAAGAGGTTTTATTTTCCTTGTTTATCGAAGTGATATGTATTAGCTTATGCACAAACTGAAAGAGCTTCTTTTGTAAATGGTCTCATTATATTATCTAATTAGGAACCACCTTCCTTTTCAATAAACAGTGCTGCTTCAGAATATGATGAAACAACTGTTGAAGTGTGCCTTTAATTTCAAACGACTAATGGAACCTATGCTACAAAGAGACTGCTGTTACTTTTTTGTTACTTAATATAGAAAAAATGAGATTTTTTTATAAGAAGAGGTGTGTAATATAATTTGTACAGTATATTTCAATAAAAAATTTTTATATTAACTTAGTAGTAGCACATGGTAGTAGTAAGTATGATAGAAGAATTTTGATTCGAAACCTAATAATGTTCAATATTGTAAATTAATAATGGGATTCTAATTTTGGATACCGTACTTGTTTAAATCTAAAACTAATCTAGACTAATATATTAGAATATACATAGTAAATAATGATCTTTCGAAAGGACTGGTATAGTTTTGTATAACAGAACCGAAGCCGCCTTTGACTTCTGAAAACTCTTCACTCTTAAATTACAAAAGTTACGTAAAGAATTACGCAAATGTAGAAAAATTTGTAATGTGATCAAAAACCTCTTAGGAATGTTGGTGCTCATAAAACTTTATAACACGACTATGTAAGAAAGAACGTAAGTATTCCCTCAAGGGGCCTTAAGGATTTCCTTTTACGGTTATAATACATTTTCTGTCCTTATTATATTTCTAGATTTTGTTTCCTATTTTATCTCTAATTTAATACTTTTTATGCTTTTGAAATAATTTTGGTCAATAATCATTTACAAAAATTGCCTAATAATTGTATAGAAAAGGTCTAAATTTAAGTAAATTTATTTTCTTTTTATCCATAAAATTCACATTGTTTTAATTATTTAATTTTTAACCCATTTGAACAGGAATTTTTTTATATAAAATTATGGCTAACATTTGCATTCAAATATTAAAAAAACTTTTTTATGCAAGTAAAATTAGTTTGTTCTCAATTAATTTACTTTTTATGTAGCCAATGCTTTTTATGTTGTCATAATAAAATAGTGATTATGATGATTTAGTTATCAGTATGTACCAAATTATTAACTTCTAAATATTGAAAAACGCTATAAAGCTTTCGGTAAAATTAGTTTTAAAAATTCAAATTTTTATCCATTATTTTATATCCAACAGGAAATATATTTATTTTTGTTGTATTAAAACCAAATATTTTATATAACAAGAAAATGTTAACTCTTTTAATTTTAATTCATTTAAATTATTTTATACATTTAATTTTATGGTTTTTATAAATATATACAATTTAAAGTTATGTTTTTCTCTACATTTAAATAAATCCGTTTCTATAACTAAGCCTCTTTGCAAAACCGCAATCTAATCGGAGACTAGCACCAGTAGGCACCGGCTATCGACAGTAAATAAGATTACCTGCCGAGATTCCTTTACTAGGAATTTAGTAGGTACTAAAAAAACACAAGGGTAAAATTTTTACGACTATTTATTTTAATTGTTTTGATGTTTACACACTTTTAGGCAACAACTATATCTGTAACAAGAAAACTAAACTGCATAAAATACAACAGAAATAAATAATAAAGGAATTAGTAATTTATAAATGTCTCATTTGTATTCAATGACCATTCGATTTGCCAGATTTTTAGAATAACTTCAAACTGGATTAAAAAAAATAGAGTTTTGCGATAAATACACATGCATAAACTTGACGAGTATTCTTATTACACTAGGGGGCCTGTGCAGCGCAATGCGCTGCATTTATTAGGGTACCTGGTAAACTTTGCTCCATGGTAATACTTTGGAAAAACAAATTTCACTATAGTGAAAATCACATAGAACATTATTGGTATTTCATCGATCGATCTTCATTACCTATTCTCCAACTTCCCAATGTGATAGTGCTGAGATGTGATGCTCGTTCTTTTAGGTCTAAATTAGCTAAGATTACGTAGTTGTTCTTTTGCCGATATGTCTTAGGGCCTTTGTCTAAACCCTCCTATAAAATTTAGAATAAATTCACAGATGTTGGATCCACATAGTTCATCAAACATAAAACGTAAATGACAACAGGATAAAAATCAACATTTCATTACTCCCCGGTCCTGTATATTAGTTATGCAGCACTCACTGTGGCTGTTTTTGTAGTACTACTGTATGAGGTAGTCAATGACATAGTGTATGAGTCCACATTACTATTTATGCCTAAACCCTCTTAAATTTAACTTTCCATGACATTACAAAATTTAAATAAATAAATCACTGAAATTGAGAGAAGCTCTTTGTTGGTGTGGTCCATTTTGTTTTTAGTGGCATTTTTATTTTGCTTAAAATTTCTCTTTATAAAAACCATTTTAGTAATAAGCTTGTTTTCTATACTGGGGGCAAAAAACTTTTAAATGTTGTCTTTTACACAGGTTTTTTAATATGTGTAGCGTTCTGCATTTAAAACATGTTTATACTATAATAATAAATAAAAAGGTTATTACACTTACAACCAACTATCCCTTTTCCTTATAGTTTATAGCAGTTTGAAAACCCATGCACACAAATTTAGTTATCTATTTTAATATTTGTTACCTTCCATTATAGTTTCAATACCAGTCGGACAACCAATAACACAAATGTCAAAAATTTCAATTTCCAAAATTGTTTTTGTAAACAAAAATGAATTTTTCTAGGGTTAAGTTACAAAATTTGAATTTGTGCCTAAATACGCGTTAATAAAACCTTCAAGCAAAATCTACCATTGAGCTACATTTGAGAAAACGTTAAAAGCTCAGATTAGACACACCTCGGAATAAAGTATGAAATTATGTTAATATTTCAGTACCAGTTCAATTTTCTATTCAGCTTTTAACATATGTGTTTGTTTGTTTGTTTAACTATCAACAGCTGTTTTATTTAGCAATTCAATATAAATTGTTCCCCTTGTTAATCTTATGGACAAAAAATGAACTTTGAGGGCTTCCCGTGAGCTTCAGAATTAAAATATAAAAAATCTGAAACCTTATTGCAAAACTACGAACTAAGACCATTCTTTTGACACCTCAAACTTAAAAATTGGTCCAGAAATAAGGGAGGAGTAGTGTTAACAATAAAAGGGCATCACGTATTATATATATAGATAATGAGCGATTTATAGTGAACTGTTTTATGCAATTTATGTTATCGTTTAACAGACTTAATTTCTTTTAATTAAAAAAAAACAAAAAACAAAGGGGGTTTGCTATAAGAAAGTAAAATATAAATAGTCTATGAGAAAAAGCGTATTGTAACTACGCAACCTAAACATTCTCAGTATAATTTTTGAGCATACCTTTGTTTGTATACCTTTGTAAAACACACAATAGTTGAATTGAATTTAGTATTAGCCTACTTAGATATACATGATTTATTAAATTTATACTTTAATGATACAAAACCTTCCTTATTCAATTGACATATAGTTCAAAGAAGAAAAAGAAAATATCATAGTTTTTATACTTCACGTATAAAGTATTCAATATTTCCAACTTTCAATTTTTATGGAATAATTTATAACAAAGTAAATTATACCCATAGGAAATTACTGAAAACAAGCAATTACTAATAACTACAAAATACCAACCACCAGTTATTACTAAAATTAGTGAAACAGAGAAAAATCAAACTGTGCTAATAACTTAAAAATTAATTTAAAAGCAAATGTAAAACTATAAAACGATATCTTATAGAAAGTCCATTAATTATTATAGTATTATTTATTTATTTATATTATATTTACGTTTAAGTGAGCTTAAAATGCGGCACAAGTAATCTAGTGGCTGATACGTCGGCTTCTAACCTTATGATATATGTAAGGATATATAAAAGGTTAAGGTTACGTGGAAGGTATATTTGTACGTATGCAAACCCATCTCGAAAACGGCCCAAACGATTTTCTCTAAATTTTACAAATAATTATTTTTGGGATAAGAATAATATTGATATAATTGTTCTATGCAAGGAAAAATTTTATTTCTTTATAATCTTGAAATTAGGTTATGAAAATATTCACATTGGTCTTATGGATTTAAAAATAAACATAAAAGAGTTGCAGAAAACAGCTGACTCAACCTTTAAAGCACGACCCACGTGCTATAGTATAAACATGTGGTTGTTTCCATTGTAGCCAGTAAATGAATTACGTAATGATACTACAATAAAAATAATTCATCAATTTGTAAATAGTAGCCTACTTTACACTGGTGATTTTTACTATTTAGTTAAATAAAAGATTGGTAAAATAATAAAACAACTAAGCAATTTGTATAATTGAAAGTATAAAAGAAGTAATAACGCTGATGAAAACATAGCTGTTTACAGTAGAGAAAAAAACTCACGTTTTACATTTTCAACAAACTCATACCCGAAGCACAATAAGGCTCACATTAAAACATATTAAAAAGCGAGTAAGCGATGCGAATGAGCTCGTCATGGAGGTGAGTGAAGCAAACGAGCTTGTCTTGAAATAAAAAAAAGACTTATGGGCTTGGCAGTTTAGCTTACAATCTGTGCTTACTTACAGAGTATATTACTATGACTCTGTTGTTGTAAGTTCACCGAGTTACAAGGTATAAAGGCTGTGCAAAATTATAACTATTTTATTTTGGTAAATTAAGCGGTTTTCATAGTGACAACAATACAGTAAATTATGAAGCCATATTGTTCAGACCATATTGTTAGATATATTTCATTTTGTAACCAATAGAAGTTTTTTGTTTTTAGTTAATTTCTAGTATTATCTTACTTTAGATATGATAAGTTTATTTTGCCTATTTTATTATTTTAAAATTAATTTTTTTGATATTGTATGTACTGTTTTATGTCTGCAAGAATAAACTATTTTGAATTTGAATTTGAAGCATTTCCAAGATAGTATCAACAACAAATAACGTGAACAAATTAGAATACAAGTTTAGTCAGTAATTATAAAAAAAATATTACAGTAATTATCATGGTTAATTTTAAAATTAACACTAACTTAAATAAATGCTTAAATAGTTTTAGATTACATGGCCATGCAAGTTTGCAATTCAAATCACCAGTAAAATTACATTTGTTATTCATCTCTAATTTATACTGCTTTAGATGAATCTGTGTGTAAATTATAATATTTGTGAATCGTGGTGAATTAATGTTTAGAAGTAAAGAGTAGATTATTAAGCCATTTGGTGGACCAATGCATGAAAATTATTCCACAAAAAGGTATAATCACCTAAAGGAGTATTTCAAAATTTCCGTGGGAGAGACATTAATGACATTTGTTTATTCAATCGTTCCAATCATGTAATATTTTAACAAGTTATAAGCTGTGACTGAATTTTTTCCCCTGTGGAATACGGCAGTTAACATCTTGAATTAACACATTTTCACCTAATGCGAAAAACTTAAGCAAAAAACCATTAACTCCTTTTATCTAAACAATTGTAAAAACCCCAATTAATTATTCAGAGAAATAAATTAGAATATTACGTTGCTGTCGATTAAGCATGGAAACTATGAAATAACTTTGGCATTGGGCAAAACAATAAAACAAAACTGTCACGCACTCTCTTAAGAGTTGACAAGAGCATAAACCGAGAAAGGTTTCTGATTGGCCCACTTTACGGGCGAAAATATAACTTAATCTTTATGAATATTTAAAAAGTATAATTTAAAATAGGAATGAATCATTTTTTTAATCATTTATACCGTATACCTACATGTTTTAGAAATCATTACACCTAGGATATAAATAATGTTTCAATTTTCGAATTCGTTAAATTTAAAAAATAATATATAACCCTTGAAAAATATCGTCAGGGAGTGCAAAACATTTACCGCTGATGAGAAGCAACAACTTAGGGTAACACTGCTAGTGATTTACGCGATTTCGTTGCTTTCAAACAAAGCTGCCTTCGCTGTTAAACCTGCCACACGATAAATTTACGCTCAAGTGAGCTTAAAATGCAGCACATGTGATCTAGTGGCTTATATGGCGGCTTACAATAAAAGCTACCTTTCAACTACACTTAAAAGTGGTCGCTCGATGTAAGAAATGGGGACAATATTGTATAAAATTGAAAGGATAAGTATCAAATAGAATAATAGATAAATAATTAATATTTTATTACAAAATTTTAGTTTTTAAGCCTTATAGTTTGTTCTTTAATCCTAAAATATGTCTTACTAAAGAGGTGGGTGTTATTTTTTAACCATTTATAAAATACTGTATAGTAAATCATTAATCTTCGTAATTTGTATTAATAAACTGTTATTGAATATAAGTTTTACTTAAAAATTTTCGAATTTAAACCAAAATATTTTGCCTGTGTATTTGTTTAAGTATTTTTAATCATATTTAATTATATTTAATTAATTATATTGTAAGTATATTTAATTATATACACGACGACGGCGCAAAAAGTATCGTCGGTTTTTACTTGCGTAAAAATATTTTTGGGCAGGGGGGGGGTGACATCCATTGGCCTTCTTTACGTCGACCATTTTAGCTAGTTTGTTGATAAATTGCTCAGTAGACAGTAGGTCAACATATTTTCACTATAGAGCAGTTTTTCAGGACTAATATTTTTTCAGCAGGGTGGCTATTCGACAGGACTTATTTGTTACAAGAGATGGACAAGTCCCTGATTGAAGATCGAAAACGCGATGAGTCACTGCATTTCGGACCGCAAGGTCGATGATAAGTAGTAAAATTTACTGGGTGTCCACTTTCAGCGGTCGAACCAGAAAACATTGAAATAAAGTCTAAAAAGTATAAAAGTATCAGTGGTCCCCGATGCGACGCCACAAGAGTTAACTAGGTGAAATGCTTTAACTTTAGGAATTAAAATTGTGTAAGAGAAAGTAAATTCATTGCCACGTTTAATATTGATATTTTGTACCAAGTCAGTCTGAGAATTCCATATTGATTTAGTTGATAAAATGGCTTAGCTATAAAATAAAAAAAAGAAGGAAAACCAACATATTGATTAAATTTTTGTCCTTAAAACGTCGACCATATAGCATTTTTATGAATACAAGTAGAAAAGTGAATTTATGTTTTCTAATTGAAACAGTTTTATTGATTATGTCTTTTTAAATAATGTTTTGAAATGAATATTGTGTTCTTTTGATAATTTCATCCGACCATTTCAACTTGTTGATTCACTTATGTCATTCAACTCAACGAAACTTTCAAAATGTGTAAATTTCAATTCATCAGTTAGTTTTCCATTGAATATAAGTTTAATATCAAGGCAATTATTTTGAGGATTCATTGGGACTTCATAAGTCATAAGCTATGAGTTTCACAAGTAAAGCGCCAGAAATTGCCAAGTCATAATCGATGTGGAGGTTTGTACCAGTAGGGAGTAGGCACTCGCTATTGACAGTATCTTACATTTCCTAAGAACCTTATTCTCTTGACTGCATTTTGGACGTGAATTACTTCATAGAAATTATGTTGGTAAGCAAGTATTTACTTTTAACTATAGTTTTACATTGTAAAATGTTTGAACATGTGAGTAAAATACATAATTAACATTAAAATATAATATTAATCCATAATCAGTTAACTCAAGATGATGGAAAATTTGGACTGTTAATACTTGATGTATAAAAAAAAATTGCTATCAAACTAGATTGTAATTTGAAAATGACATGATGATATTCTTCTTGAACACCATCTTAAGTAATAGAAATAAGACCCTTACAATCACCATAAGTTAATTTATACAAGTAAAGTATGGTAAGTATTTTACCAAGTGAGTATTATAAAAGTTAAAGTATCGTGGATATTTCGTTGATTTGTACACTCGAGACATGTTTGACCGTTATTGAAGTGGAACCAATGGCAATACGCCAAAAAGGCGGCTTAACAAGGTGGTTAGAATGCAGTTGATATATACAGTGTTTGATCATTTTCTTGTTACCAGAAATGTTTTCTTTTTCAAAATTATTTGCTGTTTTGAATATTAAACAAAACCTCATGATAGCGTTGATTTAATACTATGTATTTACACATATAATTCTTTTAGCGCTAAGAATTAGTTTATGTATTTATATTAATAAAATATCGTTTTAAAATACTTTTGGATATTTTATTTAATAATGCTAATTAAAACAGTCATAAATCATTACTTTTATTGTTGCAGATAAAATAGATCAAACGTACGTCTAATTATAAATAATATAGTCTAGTCAGATGATATATTTTAATTAGTTTAATTGTGATTATTATATTTTTAATATTCAACACAATTTTAAAACGTTGAAATGCCTTACATTAGACCTCCTGTGTGTTGTATACCTTCATCTTGACCAAATGAATGTGATATGGATTAAAGGATAAAAAAACATCTTTGACACCATTTGTTAATATAATAGTTAATGGGCAGTTAATATAATAGTAGTAAAATAAAGGGATTTAAGTCACGAGTGAGATGTACGTTAAAACACGAGATAAGCGAAAGTCCAAAATATCTCTAGAGTGACTTCAGAGAGGAGAAATTTCATGATAGTAAACTATATGTTATGAAAACTGTATAAAAGAATATAATACGTGTACTTGCTTTTATTTAGAGGGAGTTAATCCTTCAGTGTGACTGGAAATGACAATGCCACCACAAGGGTGGCTCCGGCGCGGCGCCGGCTCGCTGCTAGCTTTAGATAACGAGACACGTGGATTTAGCTGAATATGAATTTATAACGAATATTTGTCGTATTTAAGTATTCAATCATATGATTTTCATTAAAATAGATTTGATTATTTGTAGAAATTTGAACTGCTAAGTTTTGGAATTTTATTAAGTACAACCCCATATTTAACGCTTATTTTTGCTTTTTTGGTCTGCAAGTACAGATTGAGTTAGTTGTAATTACAATATTCTTATTGTAAAAAATAAAGCTAATTTTACGGATAAAATCTGCTATCCAATAAATTTATGCTCAAAAGAGCTTAACATGCAGCACACGTGATCCTGCGGCTTATATATTGGCTGTTGATAAAAGCTACCTTGCTCTACCTAGGGTTGAGTGTTGTCGGTTGAGTTGAGAGGGTACACTAGTGGCAGTACTACTATATTGGCATATACAATTTATAAAAGTATTTCTATAGCGATTTTTAATACTTAGAATTTTTTTAAATATTATATTTTCTAGATACAATACAGTGTATGGTGTGGGTAATGCCTCATTCTCTTTGTAATACAAATACCACTTTAAATAATTAAAAAAAAGTGTTTAAACATTAAAAACATTTTTAGTGTAATATATGTATAATAGTCATAATAAAAGAAGATTAAACATTAAGATTTGTACCTCTTTATATTATATTATATTGTATCATTATTGTCTTGGCGTATTGCACAGATAGGTGTGTGACAAGTCAAACAAAATAACACATCCTTCATATACTCGACAATTTGTAACCACATAACGTAAAAAGACTCAAAACAATTTTTTTAAGTAATAAAAAAATAGGTTTCTTTCCATGCTACGAGTTGACGAACCTGTATAAGCAATAATTTTTTAGCCCACATTTTGTGTACAGATTGTAATAATAAAATACCATCGCACGACTGGTAATTAATTGACTTATGCCCATATGACCTGTCAAAAATAATTTATATAATCTATACATAAAAAAGCGAAATACCACTCACTGACTGACCGACCGACTGACTGACTAACTATGACACTGACTATAACTGACTTATCATGAGATCTCAGGAACAACCGAACGGATTTCCTAGAAAATTTGAATACAGGTTCGTCTTGCCTCTTAGTTGCTCGATAAGAAACAGTTATCAAAAATTCGCGATCCAACCACGGCATTCCTCGAAAAAATCCAAGTTTTCTATTCCTCCAGAATCACCAAACGGATGTATAAAAAGCTTTGTACAGCTGCTTACTAACTATTAAATGTGAAAAATTCGTGACCCAACCACGAGAATTCGCGAAAAACCGCATTTTGTATTTATATGGAACTACCCAGCGGATTTTTATTAAACTATGTTCATATTACCTTTTATGTGCTCACTAGGTTTAAAAAAAACCTCGCAACCGAACCGCGGGATTCCGCTACAATACACGAAA
>CM061533.1:109199497-109283169 GCA_030545055.2 Neoaliturus tenellus
GCTACAATACACGAAATGGTGTAAGACTTTTATGTTTTTACACACAAACGAATTTTTACCAAACTTTGTACACCGGTTCGTTTCATAAATTTGGCATGGTTGTTTCTCTTTGATAATAGGTGCTTACTAAGAAATAGTTTTGCAATTGTAGTTTTTTAAGTCCTTTAGAGCTCCTATGCCCCACAGGACTTCAAAATTAGTCTAGGGCGAACGGGGTTGAAATTGACACGGACGTTCCTCTTTCCTCATAAATATTCACTGAGAAACTGTTTTATATACATCAAATGTATGTTTTTTCAGTCAACGAGGAAGCCGTGACGAGCAACAGCAAGTTTTAAACATATTATAATTCACATGATATAATTATATAAAATTATATTCATTGTTTCAGTTAAACTCGTTTATTGTAATTCGATTTGAAATTCTGTTCAAAGCCCACAATTTGTTTGCTAAAATACCTTCTCAGACATGAAAGTCTTAGGGACTCAATTTTACTCACTAAGTGTAAGGATAAGGTACCTTTTATTTTATACAAATAATAATCTGTACAGGTGATGAAGATTGTATTTTTTGCGTTATAATTTTGAAGAATTAAATCGACTGTCAAATTTGATAGATTTACGATCGTGCATGTTTTTATACGGATGTTTTACAGCAAATAAAGGTCCTTCGGCAACAAAGATGTCATCGATTTGGAGGCTAGAACAAAAGTATTCACTGGTTATCACCTAGTGAATATTCACAACAATTCATAACATACCACCTAGTGAATTCATCTAGTTCATATTCATTAGAATTATAAGATTTTGACTGTCCAAAGAAATATAATATATAAATTTCACAAAAATAATCAACTCAATTAAAAAAAGCCTAATAGATAAATGTGACGGACTTATTTATTTATTAAATATTCTATGTTAAATATTGTACATACTTGACATCATTAACTATTTTCGTAATACCTTTACTACCGTTGTGATTGCTGTTCAACAGGGCTATGTTCTTATTTATAGTACACAACCTTTGAGTAATGTTTTCTAATTTCCATAGGAAGGTGCAGTTTGAATTAAAGGTTTTATTTTAGTTATTTAGTATTAACATCAGAAAATGCTCAGTAACCTTACGATTATTATTTTCTTAAACAACTAATTTGTACGCAATAAAATTAATTCACCAATTAATTGAACATTATGTTTTTACAAAACTTTACTCAATGGAAAAAACTTTGTTTTTACACTTTACATTGTAAAGAGATTAAGGAATCTGCATATTGTTTCAGAAGTACATCATTGTGAGACAAAACCTTCTTTTGAATATAAGATTTCAGCCAAACATTTACATTTTCGTATTTACTTTCTTTATTCAAGAGATTTATGGAGGAATAGGTTTTCTCTCACGGAATGCGATGCAAACAAGCTCAAAACTAATATTTTTAAATATACCTTTGAATAACTGACATAGATAACATAGCTTTAATAAACTGATAATAGGTTATCCAAAATTTATTTTTACTCATAAAAAAATTCTCATACATGCAGTCCCCAATAATACAATGATTACCACTGAATAAGTTATTGTTAATTAATGTTATTTTCTGTTTTGTTATGTTATTAATTGTTATGTTTTTAATTAATGTTAGTTGTACTTATCCTTAGACCTTTTAACTTCTTTTGTATGAATTTAGGAAAATATTATTTAATCACAAATTTAATTTTGTATTCATTAATTAGACTTAGGTAGAAATTGACTGTTATTTATGTAAAGTACTGTAGGAAATAGAGACACATTTTTATAGATATAATGAAAATAAACTTTCAACCCCTTATATGTTCGTTAGCTATTATTTCGTAATTCTTGCTTTACAATAAATGGGTAAGTTTTGTGTCTTTCTAGCTAATCATGTGGCTAAATAATTTAATCTTATACTAGTATACGTGTTGCTCGAAATCAAGTAATTTCTCTTAATACAATACAAATGTTACTTCTAGCTCTAAATCAATGACATCCGACTAATCCAATATTGTGAATATCTGTAATCACCAAAAACTACACGTATTTACAGCTGATTATTAACAGATGTTTAAAATGCTTTATTCAATCCCAATGGGAATTTTTCAAATTTCAATGGTGGATAGCGCTTTTATTTACAGTCCGATACTCATAATGTTTTTGCAGAAACAACTACAGACATAAACACCAAACCCTAGAAAATCGGTTAAGAACTGTAGGAAGAGCACTCTACACAAAAAACCCTTTGCATATCAAATAAGTATACATTACGTGAGTGGAGAAACATCTTTGTGAGGTAAAAATCGACAATGGGCACCACATGTTGGAGCAGCAGTGTTGCCAACAAAAGCAGACGAGAACACCGCAGTTTTAAATTGCATGAGTGGCAGAGGGAAACTCTTTGAATCAGCCAACCCCAAACTACTTAAATCTTCTTTCGTCTCTGCTTAGCTTAAATAATAGTATCAATTAATACTAACGTGATTTTATCTAACTGGTTCTGTCATCAAAATTGCTTAAAGTTTTTCAATTTGATTTGTTTTATACATTTTTTTATTATTTGTAACTATCCAATAAAATACGGTTATCTCATGAATGCAAAAAGAGTTTAAATATTACTACTGTAATAATTTCAATATAAACTTTAACTCTGTAGAGTTCTCACAAAAAAGAATAAAAATCTGTGTTCAAAGTAGGTTTTTACGATGTGATTTTTTAAAATTGAAAGCAATTACCTTTTGATAAAAACAAATTTTTAAATTTTTTTTTTTACTTTTTAAATTCAAATCAAATACGTTAGAATTGAAGTTATATTATTTTTAATTTACATTTTCAAATTGATATATGTTTTAACAATATTATATGACAAAAATGCTGCTTTTGTTGTAAGAAAAGCTTTTCGCCCATAAACGAAAAATAGGATGAATTACAATGTGTGTTTTTTTATTTTTTATTTTTTTATTTGTAAGATTATACCAAGATAAATTTTCTTTGCAATTTTTACAGCTAAGATGAATGTAGATCCGCATTAAGGTTTAAGAAAACAAAAACAATGTAAACCTTCATTGCAGCTTCAGGTTAGGGTAAACTTATCCATTATTCATAATTTACTGCCAACTACTGGAAAATAGCCACCTTGACCCACGCCGTTAATACCTAACATGAAGCTATGTCCTTGTATGGTATTTAATTTAATGTAATACATACAAATAACACTTATATGAATAATAAAAATAACCAGTGTAGTTAAAATTTCCATTTATTTTACTAAAATATTTTTTATCTTGATTAAATGTTGGTACCTATCTTAATCATATGTTACGGATTTAGTTCTGAGAATTTTATTCAATTCAGTAGGAAGGGTTATTGGCAATTTTCCAGTATAATGGTGTTAACAGTTAGTAATTTTCCCATTTCACTGAAATAGAATAAATAAATTGTTATGCATTTAAGATGCATTTCCCCTTTTATTCATGTGTTTGTGACGTTAAAATGACATAGATCCCAAGTAGGTCACTTTCGGGACTAGAAATGTCAACTTAGTTATTAAAACTGTTGGTTGCCTCATAAATTGCATTATTATTTTGGTACAACTATAGCACTTGTGACTTATAAGAACTGCAACGACATTGGAGGACCTTAAAATAATGTATAAAATACTTTATTCAGAGTCAACTTAATTTTCGTTGTTTGTGCATTTGCAAAACAAATACATTTCTACTATATAATTGTTGTGATCTCCAATCAAATGTAATAAAACGAGGATATTTTTATGTGTTAAATAATATGGTTCTTGTAAGAATCACAGTAAACGAAATTTAGGTTGTTGTATAGTGGTTTATATTAAAATAGTACAAAAATATACAAAATAAAAAGGTTTCTAACGATCGAAACCACCATTTTACCCATGTACTCGCTCACAGACCCTCATGGTTGTAATTTTTTTGTTTATTTATTTTTTTTAGTATTTTTTATACAGTTTTGCACCGCTCAGTAACTTCAAATAGCTATATCACGGAGGTGGCAAGGCTAGTCGCTATTTCCTTAGTGCGAAGTATGTGTACCTGGTATTGGGGTGCCAAGAGTCCCCTGTGTGAGTAGTTCTTCATGATCATCTGACCTATTTGACATGTTCAGTTGTGATAAAAAAATTAAAAGTAATTTTATTCGAGGTTTTTTTTTTTTTTTTTTTTTTTTTTTTTTTTTTTTTTTTTTTGTTACAACCAGAAACTCATTTGTATAATGTAACACACCAATTTGTCTGAGTACAGTGTGTAACAGGAGTGTAAGAAGCTAGAGGGAGAGGGATCAGAAAAGTTTTTGAGAAATATGTTAAAAAAGATATATTTGAAGTATTTTTACTACTCAATGTTTGGTGAAATATTTTAGTTGTTTTAAGAGTGAATTTTGTACGTGTAGTTCATATTTATCTGAATACCTGAAAAAGGTTTATTCACTTTATAAACCTGTGATAGCTTTCGGTTACTAAGTATAATAAGCTAATTACTGAAATTGAGTACACGGGTGTTCAGCTTGAATGCAATTAATTACAATAAATAGCTTGCGCCTGTATCACCACAAGTTGGCTGATCCATAGCATTAATGGCCACAGCTGGGACTGGATACTGCACCAAAGCTTGATGTTTGATAATTTATTTTTCAGATTCAGTACACTGCGTTTTGCTGGTTTCAATGTGTCAGCTTCCATTTATCATTAACTTTTTATAAATTTATCATTAAAGTCCGCTAATGAATGAAGTTGGTTCAATTATTTACTTCTGACTGCAAATTAGACATGAATTTACAGTACAGCTAAGTTTACATAATTTACATATTTTACATAATTTACATAGTGCACATAATTGACATAATTTACAGTACTGTACAGTTTGTATATTTTCAGTTCCGTTTTCTCTTCTGATAACCAAAGGGGGGGGGGGGTTATCGAGGTTTTTTAATTATCTCTCTATGTTTATTAGATTAAACATCATTTCATCTGAAATTTTATGGCTTAATTTATTTAGGTCGTAAATTTGTTTCTTTCAGTTTAAGTTTATTAAATGAGTATATTCAATAATAGTAGTTTTCATCACTAGGAGCAAAAGTGGGTCTTTTTGGTGCGCAATCGTGTTTTAAAAACGAGGCGCAGCCGAGTTTTTAAAAACGATTAAGCATCAAAAAGACCCACTTTGCTCCGAGTGATGAACAACGTTTTTTATCATAATGCGAAATTAGACTTTTGATCACCAAAAATATTAACTATAAAGTTGTATTTTCGAGGTTATATTTACAAAGTTAGTAATATGCCGTGTTTACATTTAAGTTATTTACAAACAATGCTCTTTATAACGTTAGAATTTCAAAATTGTGCTCCTCAACATTAATAAATGAGTAATAATATACATAGAAAACAGCTGACTTTTCAGTCCTAGGACCTAAAAATTCTCCAGATGATTTTTCAGTCCTAGGACAAAAAAGAATCGGTTTTGGTACTATTGAGAGAGCAAAAAACAGGCTGATTTCGTGCAGAATGATAAAAAACTAATTCTTATAGAGGACACCATATTTCGAGTATGAGAATAATTCAACAGACAAGCCTGAATATAATAAGGTAACAGTATATTTTAATGCTTACATAAATTTTATTATGAAGTAAGAGGGTCATTCTTCAAATATATTGAATCTGTTTAATTACAGTACTGTAATCCAAATTTGAAAGAAACCTTAAACAATATTTAACAACTGGTTTATATGAATGACTATTTTAAAGGTTTTTCTCTGGAATATAATCGAATGAGTAAAATACACTGTTTAAGGTCCAGCACGAGACGAAGCCAGCAGCACACAGTGTTGATTGAGTAATGACAACATGTCCTATGCACGCCTCGGCCATTAGACAGTAATCAGACATTGCCTATTCATCTGGCTGTGCAAAGCAATTGCGATTTAGCGAATTGTGTTGTTTAAACAAATTAATGCATATGAAAAACATATGATAAAAAACAATTTAAGCTATCAATAACTAATGAATATCTTATAAATATTTTTTTTTACTATGGACGAGGGCAATAGAACAAGCGTTTCAAGATCAAGACTTTTAATAAGCCAGCTGAGTTTTTTTTAATCATTTAGCTACATATTAAATTAATTTATTCAGCTTGAGCTTCCCCCGCCTGTTCTACTGCTGCAGACTATGATGTATTTAGGCCCCATCTGTTTATAAAGTTGATAAAACACAAATATTGGAAACGATCTTTTGCAGTAGTGTTCAAATTATTTGGTTTTTATTTTTGAAATATTAATAAATATGACATTTTTCCGAAGAGTCTTGTATATTACAACTCTAATTGATTCAATTTTCTGGTTGTCTGTGAATGTCGTAATTGCTAAAAACTAAAACGGTCACAATTTAATGACCGTGGTTAATAAAAACATCAAAAGAGCAATTATTAGCGTTATTAAACTCAATTAAAAACTCTTTTGCCGCACATCTTAAATAATAATAACTGTTTATTTATTCAGCTGAAAATGGTGTCTCAATTGAATATGACGAAAAACTGTGAACCCTCAAAAACATTCTTTGCTGTTCTCGCTAAAAATAGGTACCCACTGATGTTTATATTAGTCTCCATATTTTCAGAGAAAGGAAGGAGGTTCTTTGATGTATGAAACTGTAAAATGAGAAACCAATCAGAATTGTAAATAAGCAACTCAACTGTGGCTTTTGTGTTGCAGTTTAACTTTTTAATTTGTAAGTACCACATAAAAACCAATAATATAAGTATATAAACATTTTCCCCATAAAACAAACACTCCTACTCATAGCAAATCTTTTACTTAGTGATTTTTATGAATGTAGGTTAGAAAATCGCATGTCCCAAATTGAGTTGCAATTTAAGGACTGTTTTACGATGTGTTATAATTCATGTTGTAATTAATGAATTAATTAAGAAATTAAAGTGTTCGATTCACTTTATATATTAAAAAAATATTTGTATTCATGTATATTGAATATTGAATATTGTTATATTGTTATAACAGTTTTATATAATTTTTAGTCAAGGACGAAAAATATGAGCCAACATTTACTTTAGAGTCTTTTTTTAAATTTCGTTAAACTCAATAATATTTTTAAGGTGTTTTTAATTTAACAAAAATATTTAATAGAATTAGAAAAAAAAAATAAAAAAAAACTGCAAATATAAAACAAGTTACATATTTATCTCTAAAACCTTTGAGAGTCAAAAAACTAAAACTTACATTATTATGAAACTAATAATAGTGTTATTAGATTCAGCTTATCACAAACAGAGTGTTCGTGTCGGTTTGGGCATCGCTTGTAGATAAAATTATGAACACACAATCTGCAGATTCACATGACATATTATGGAAATTTACGTACCCATATCTAAGGAGTAACAGTTATAATAAATGCATCATGTACAACAAATATTTTGCCACTGCTTTCATGCCAATTATAGTGCAATTAAACCTACCAAACATAAACATAATCAAAAGAAGGTATCGCATTTAGTTTCGATTTTCTGTAAAATATACAGTTTCATTCAGACACCCTCTTTTGAAACTCTGTGTATTGAGGCTTTGGATCGAAATGAACAAAATAGTTTGGGGGAACATATGTCCAAAAATGTTTCGCTAAGCCGCCAATCACCAGTTTGTTCTTACTCTTAATAATTTTTATTTTCGTAACAGATTAGAGTATTAAGTTTATATTTGGCATATACATTTATTCCAGTGATGTTCATATCCGAAAAAAAACGATTTTTCTGATGTTTAATTTCAAACGGCAGCAATTTAAAGTTTTTTTTTTTTATCAAATATATAAAAACCAGTAAATTTTATAAAAGTAAATTAGCAATCCGATGGTACCAAGTTTGTAAGGATGTGACAACAAATAACAGAGTTGCTGCAATTTTTCTTTAAATAACCTTATTTTTCAATAATTTTAATGCTAAACCAATGGGTTTCTGTAGAAAAATTACAATAACTCCGTTATATGTTGTCTGGTTCTTACTAACTTGGTATCAATAGTTATATAATTAAATTTGTCAAGTTCTTGTAATTTGTACAATTAAGATAAAATTTACCGGTTTTGATATATTTAGTTTTAAAACTTCAAAAGACTACGCCATTTTAAAAATACACATCGGAAAAACGTATTTCCCCCTACATATGAAAACCAGTGTGATAAAGACTTATGCCAAATATGCCAAATGTGTTGCCACGAACGTTTTTGTTCATTTAACCCAAGATATCACCTCAAAGAGTTTCGGAAAAGAGCTTTCAAACACCGTGTATTTCAAATTAATCCTTTTATTATAAAACTATTAATCACTCTAACTTTTGAACTTTTAATTAATTTTATTCACGTGTCGCCACGGTGAGGGGGTGGTGCCTAGTTGGTTTTGTGTGGCGAGTGTCGAATACCGATTGAGTCAGGTGCGTCAACTGAGCAAGCACCTCTGCGAAAAGCTTAATTGTGTGTTAACCATCTTCAATTTGTAAAAAATTTTTATTTGCGTTACACTTGCCACAGCAAAGAGTGTAGTTTGATCATCACTAGCCTTATAAAATGACTCATATTGTCTTATTACGATTTATTTTGTTTTTACTCCTCATTTTGTTGTAGTTGCAATGAACAAAAAGGTAACTTGATATTGAAAATGCAATATAAATAAATACAAAAATATACATACATACTTATGTGTATAATATACATAAACTACTTTTATAATATATATAGGCCTATTTTTAACTGTAATTAGTTCTAATAAAAAACTTTGATTTGTTAAAATATTTAAAATAACTATTTATAACAAGAGAAAAACTATTTTTGGTAAATGTTTCGGAAAATGTAACTTGACTTTAGTTATTCATCACTTCAATAAGCTTGCAGCTTAGTATTTTTTTCTTTAAAAATAAAAAGAGATAATGTAATTATGTAAAAACAATGATGAAATTAACTACTAGCCGTATATTTAGAATCCACCTATTACACATTTAACTAGTGGTTCAACAAATTACCACCAGACTGCAGCACCCATCGGCCTACAATAAAACACTCTGAAAGGCGTGTGAGTGAAAAGAACGATCTCGTCGTAAAAACGAGTGATTGGAGGAAACGAAATAGTCTTTAATAAACACAAGTATTTATGCACTTAGCAATGTAATGCACTGTTTGACTCTGACTGCTATTATTACTACGAAGAAATGTATCGATTTACCAAGTAAGTACTCGGTCCCCGGGTACTATATTATTGTTAAAGATTGCTAATTCAGAGGAGAAAACAATAAAATAAATAATAATAATAATACATTTTTTATAGTTGTTTTAGATTATTGCATATTACACACATTCACATGATTTTTGTTTTGTTTTTGTTAATCATTACATCATGATAATGTATCATGGGACACTGCAATGTTTCAACGAAAGAGTATAATTAAGAGTATAAGAGTTCTTCAAGGTGTAAGAAAATGAATAGTTTATCGTAAGATAAGTAACAAATAACAAAAGAACATTTTTCTTCAAAGCGAGCCTGAAATTATTATATATTATTACTGGGATTGTACAACTCTAAGAGCCATTGGAATGTAAAGAGGCAGTGTAGCGAGTGAAAGGTTTCTGGTGCACCGATCCACTCATCAATCTTGTTGAATAAGTTACAGAGATTGGCGGCTCCGAGACTGTCATCAATTACGATGTTTAAAACATCGGAGGCGAACTGGCTTTGTTGAAGAGTGCCTAACAAACCTCAACAAGACCTCTCAAACTAGTATCTGAAAAGTCGTTACGAGTATGGTTTGTTAAGACTTTCATGTATTATAAAGAGTAGTTTTTATTTCATAATTTAAATTCATCGAATTCGACGTGGCCCACAAAATGAAGTTGTTTATATCCATATATGAGTTGTAAAAATATTTTATAAATAATTAATTTATATTATGCATACCATAAGTTCTAAAATGAGCATCACTCTATGTATTTAAATAGATCTAAAAAAGGTTATAACGGTTTTTTCAACCTATACAAATAATATAGTTCTGGGATAAAAATTAATATTTATACAAGTTCCTGTTTTACATCATCTGACTGAACCGTAAAAGGATGTAAACCATGTGCTCAATTATAAATATGTGGTTTTCATTGTGTAAAGTTACTAAAACATATTACTAAAACATACTGTGATAAAAATATTTTATCAATTTTAAATCTTAATTCATAATGGTGATAAATATTACTTGGATGGATAAAATAAAGGAAAAATAAAATTTAATAATTAGGACAGCAATAAAATTGTTAACTATAATACTATCAGCTGTAACTGATAGTAGTTTATGCAATAATTGTATTATAAAAGCTGAATACAATCATTGCATGCCTTATTCATCTAAAACCAACGATACATATGGGTAAATCACTTTTAAAGTATCAAAATTAAAGTAATAAAGAATCCAAAATTTGTAGCTGATAGGCAGTCACCCATCAAAGCCCGATGGTCACTTGACGTCATCGTTGTTCTCATTCATGGCCATGCAATTTTGATGTTAGGCGCATAAAGGAACTAAAACATTAATCGTACTAGAACAATCTGGCGTTTCCGTAATTTACATTATAATTCTTCTTTCGTTAAATTTCGATCTTCCATTGGTCTAGAACTTGCATTTTATCGTGACTCCTGTATTTTTAAGAAATTATCATGCAACAACGCTTTTGTATTTGGTTTAATGATGCACTTTTAAATGATGTTATTGGTAATTTTAATATTAGTCCTTTATTGCAACGGCCGATAAAGAAGTTATACCCACGTGTTACAGTTTTAACTGTAAACAAATTAAATTAAAAAAAACTTAAACCAGAGTGACTAACTAGTAGGCCTATTGCATTCTGAGAGGCGAGTGAGCGAAGCGAACGTGCTCGATGTGAGAAATGCCGCTCTGTGACCTTGGCATTTCAGGTTACATGGATGAGATTTTTACAACAAAATAATTGCATAAGATTACCGAGCTCGACAGCCACTTGCAGGAATTCCAGTGACAGTTCATGTTTAGAATGTTCCCCTTCAAAATGTAAAAAAAATCCACTGGCGTTGATAGACACAAAAATAAATAGAATATGTGTTTCTGACATGTCGAGCGCAGAAGAATTACTTGAACTTATCGTTTAACAGTGACATTTAAAAGAAATTTCTAATCTTACTTATCTATCAACGTTTTTTTTCCATGGCAACTTTTTTAAATGTAAAGTTTAAATGTACAGTTTTAACAATTTTTGCATGTGGACGTTTTACCTTGTAGACATCAATCTTAAAGGACATAATATGTTTGGACATGATATGGAGTGGACGTAATAAGTAGTGGACGTTTGTAAAAATGAAAGTTTTGGTTGTGGATTTAACAGCTGTGAGTGGATTAACCCAACAACATACAGACAGGATTCGTTACATCGACATTCGGGTCGATATGGACATCCCAGCAACAACTAAAGATTTTGATGATAATAAAAATCATCTACGTAGCTTCAATTAATTTTAAATGTGATTACCAATAATTTTTGCGTTTAATATTCGTGAAAAAATGTTTTATTTAAAGTAATAATAAATAATTTAAAATTTTTTATAGGAGTGAGACACGATAAATACATAACGCTAATCACAAATACAAAATACTTTTTTCACTTAAGCTGTATGTAAAATGAAATCTGTGGTAATATTTTCACTATCGTTTTATGATGAATGAAATGAAGAAAATATAAAATTCTATGTAACTTGGCTTAGTTGCTACGTCAATATACATTATACAATGTATTGTTAAACTTTAAGGATTTATATCAACGTTCTAAAAAATGAACTCCCGGTTGGCTGATTTTGGTATTTTTTTCTTCATAAAATTTACGTTAAAAAAACACTTCTCAATACCCCACATTACTACCACACTATCTTTTGTTGGAATTTGTCTAAGGTTTGCTAAATGTTTTATAATATTATAATAAAATTTTAATAACTTATTAATTTTACTGATTGATTTTACTATTTGAGGTATTCTCCGTCTAATTAAAAAACTGAGCAATAATTTTCTAGGACAAATAGACATATTGTTTACTTATAGTTTTGTTTAAAATGGTGTACCTAATTTGATAAAAGAATGAAAACGTTGTTCTGATTTTTATTCGAACCCAGAGAGGGTTTTCAGACAAAGGGAAACTCAATTTGTCACTGCATAAATGTGGTTTCATTCACCTGAGCTCCTAAACACCACATATGGGCTGGCGAGGAAAAATCCATATAGGTATTTTCATGACAAAAATCTGGTATCATATTACCTTGTGTATTTTCTTGGTGAATTATGCAGTGTTTAGTTTGATATTTGTCACACATTACATTTTGGTTTGGTAGCATATTGATTTATATTTATTTTATCTTTTGTATAAACATATAAAAAAACACTTATTTTTCTCAGCATGATACGTGTTGTTTGTAATCAGAAATGAAAAACAAACGTCTACAACACCTAAAAGTAGATTAACACTTAAACTGCAAATAATATAATTTATTCATATATTTCTTATATAGTTATATGTCTCTGTTAATATTTTTTTGTGTCGTAAACGTTTGTTTTTCATTTCTGATATATAAATAGCTAAAATAATCCTTAAATATTACCTTATATGTTGCTTTTAGAAGTACTAAATTAAAGCCAAATATTTAAACATGTAGTGGAAATAGCTCTTGTTAATAATTTAATAAAAAAATTAAAAATTTTACTCGATATATAGATTTTGCTTGACGACGGTTATTTTTCAAAATGTTAATTTTATTAATAATACACTGAAGTCATTCTTTTAAATCTTAGTAAAAAATCCGTAGTACAGCCATACCACAAGAGCGAGTAGTTCAACTGCATTAATTGCAAAAGTATGCAATGCATTAAGTATGGAATGGTGTATTATACAACTCTGAGCATTAACTTTAATTACCGTACCAAAGAAAACTAAGAAAACTAATGGTATCATGGAATATTTGATAACAACTGTTTTCTATTTATTTACTAACCAACTATTTTCTCAGTTTTCCATTATACAGTACTTATCATATGAAAATAGTGGAGACAACTGAATTTTTATAGTGTGTCCACAAGAAGTTTGTAAATTTGGGAATCGATTTTTTATTTTTATTGCTAAGTTTCTACCTTAAATATTTATTTTCTATTAGAAGTAAGTATGTTAAAGGTAAGAATAGGCGCTCTTATGCACTTCAAAGTTGAAGGTCTCACCAAGTATGGTATAATATCACAAACGAAAAATCAAATGTATTACATAGCCTGAATGACATACGATATAGTTGTGAACATAAATTTTAGTCATGAAACTATAAAATTAATTACTTATGACGTATTTGACTTTATTGGGATCCTTGTTTGTGGCAAATTTCTACGACTTACAATATTTTTAATTTTAGGTTGTGAAATTGGCTAAAATGTTAGTTTTTTTTAAGTTTCCTCCAATACCAAAGGTAGTCTTTAGGATAAATTAATTGGTCTTTGTCTTATTGTTTTACCACCAATTTGAGTACATACGACCATCAATTTGAAATCTGATTTGCGTTATTGCACTCCTCAAAGTGAGATCTTTAATTTGATTTACATATCAAACTAAGCTTTAGTATAATATTATCTACAGACGTCTTATAAGAAGGTCCCCATTTAAAGTATACATTTAGCAATAACGATAACATTTCTTAACTTGTAATTTAATTAACAACTTTTATTCTTGTAGATATATGAATGATTAAATATTAAGCCAGAACTCGTGTACAACCCGGAAATATCCATGTACTTTACGACCATGAATACAAAGTCATAATGAATGAAAAATTACTCAATTGTGGTCTCAGTACCCATTTGTCATTTTATCTAATATCAGGTTAACGGTCATTTTATCTAATATCAGGTTAACGATGGATATTAATAAAGCGGCGGATTGAACCAGTCCCTGTTAAAACGAGCTTAAGATGTTTGAAGAAAAACATTACTCCCAACTACCAATAGAACCTACGATAAAGCTCTTTTCTGAACATAAACATTCAGACTAATAGTTCCAATGGTGTTAACGGTGAAGAATGGAACCAACCTGGATTTGAACTTTTAATCGTGAACAGATTAAAAGACCTTCGTACGGTTTCAGAAATACAGCAGTGCGAGACAAAACATTTTTATGTATATCCGATTTCAGCTAGGTATTTACATATTTCACATTTCCTTACATTATTCAAAGGATTTACATTGAAATTATCTCACTTTAAATCCCAGTAGAAACATTTATTTTACAACAATAACTTCAAAATCTATCCCAAAAAAATTCTTTTAAAAAGTAAGTTTCAACAGTATGACCAAAATATAGATGTGTTGTACATTTTATATATTTGTTAAAAGTATAACAATTTTAAATGCCATCCCTTTACATTTTCATCATGGATGTTATTTTTAATGTTATTGTTAAACCCATAAAGACACAATTTGCATATTTCGACTTAACACACGTTCAATTTGTATACTCTTTTATCTATTACATGTGATGTGTAATGAAAAGAAAGTGAAAAAAGTCATTCGAATTCTGAAACTTTGAATTGAACATATAACTAAATATTGATATCAACTATACCATTGTAAAGAAAATAAACTAAGTTTTTTTATCTACCTAAAATGTTTAGTGTGCTTAAAAAAAGTATTAAGCACAAAAAAGTATTCAAGCACGTTGAAGATTAGTCTATATTCAATCCAGTTGTAGGCTCGTTGATAATTGTCACTACAGTAAAAAAAATTGTTCGGTGTCGGTTAGTGAAAAGTAAAACCTTGCACGCCCCCCGCCCCCCAAGAAAAAAAAAAAAAAAAACTAAACGATCGTACACATTATTTTATGGGGAACTAATTGAATAATTTGGAATAGGTACAGTTGGTTGCACGAGACGTGAGACATCCCGCCAGGATTTGTGCTACACATTTGCAGTTTAACAGCCTGAATTTGAAATGAAGTCCTTAGTAATGATTTTACTTTATACCATTAAAATAATTTATCCAAGCCATGTTGCAAAAGATAGAGCCAACCTGTCCATATGAAGCACAAATTCTGGCGGGCTGTCTCACGTCTCATGCAACCAACTGTAAAACTTCTTCAGAACATTGACCAATGATCGTACTTTCGAGAGTGTCTAGTACTATAACATTCTCTCAATCTTTTGGACAATGGTTGCCCGTTCAGTTTTATTACTTTAATCTGATTATACCATTATAGTATTCTTGGTGTGTCACAGCTTTTCTTCTGAATTTCATGTGGAGCAGATATCAATGAAACATTTTATTGTATTTAAAAACACAAAACTACGCTCTTGAACTGTAACCATTAAAAAAATAACCAGAATAAAAATAAAAATTACCATAATATTGACCTTATGTTTTCCTGAGTGGCATAAGGAAAACATGAGAACCGAAGGCAATTAAAATCCAACGAATCATTTGTTGACAACTGGTATATAACCATCTATAAAACTGTGTATGCTAAAACATATTTATATTTCAATATCATCTTAGGTTATTATATTCAAATAACAAACATAAATAAATACCAAACAAATATAAATAT
This sequence comes from Neoaliturus tenellus, assembly GCA_030545055.2. Classification (NCBI taxonomy): domain Eukaryota; kingdom Metazoa; phylum Arthropoda; class Insecta; order Hemiptera; family Cicadellidae; genus Neoaliturus; species Neoaliturus tenellus. The sequence goes on from CM061533.1 coordinate 109,215,165, forward strand.
CATGAGTTAATTTCCGTATAAAAATACTAAAACAGATTACTCCTTCTATTTCTGCTCGATATAGAAAATATGTTATCTGTTAAAAGCTAATCAGTGAAACCAGATACATTTAACCTCAAGTACAGTATTAAAGTGGAACCCCTGGCAGAACGCCAGGTCGGATGGTTAATGGGCTGTTAAAAGTCGATTTGATCCCCACAATTATTGTCATTACCGTTCAGTGTTCAAGTGACTTACTTGTCTTCATTCCGTTTTAAACCGTATCATACTTTATTAGCTGTTAAGATAAAGTATAATATACCATTTAAATGTTTACAGAAATTTACCGTAAATTTAAATATGTAATTGAAACTATCTATATATTTCCCATATTGGTTAAGATTTCGCCCTAAAGTCTGAAATTTAAAATAACATCATAAATTTATTTATACATAATTTAAAAATACCACACGTGTCATATTTAATATTAATAATCAACTTAAGACTAGAAACAAAGAAAAAAAACAGAGCCTTAATAAGTTGTCATATTGCACTGAAAACGCATAATAACAGTCGAATCTTCGTTTATTACATATCTAGAAAACAGCTGATTCATAAAAAATCTAATGATTATATATATATATATATATATATATATATATATATATATATATATACATATATATATATAGTAAATGTAAATTATTGGAACACATTTTTGGAACTGTATTATGGTTTCATGAAGTGCTATCAGTGCAGTTACAGGGAAACTAGTTTTGAACGAAAAACATATTTTCGAGTATTGCAAACGAAACTGATGGGATAAGTGGTTTTATTTGCCATTTTATTCTCTCGCTTCCCATAATTACACACTTCTTTCCTTTTTTAACCTTCTTGTTATCTCTTTTCTTTTAAAGGATGCCAATGTTGAGTATAAACATTTTTAAAACTTAAAATAATGAACACGCTATATAAACTAATTTCGTGATACAATAACATTATTTTTTTATCTTAATGCAAGAAATAATTTCACTATGAATTATGTACAGTTAATGTGTAAAATAATTGTGTGTTCTTTAATTTATTCAATGGAAAAGTCATAAAACTAATCAATGACAAATTAATAATTTCCCCAAACAAACATTTTGGTCGAATGTGGAACATTCACTTCTGATATCCCCAATAAAAAGTTACTGCAAATGTAAACTTGTTTGCGGCTCGCAATATAAGTGGATTTAATAATAGTTTTTAAAGAATAAATTAACGCAATTTGAAATCTCTATTTACAAGTTTTATTAGTAGTTCACTTAATTAGTATTTAAATTATTGGAGCCATTTATAAATAGTGTTTTATGTTTTTTTCACAAACGAAGTGTGTTATATTCTAACAGGGCTCTTCTTTGACAGTTCATGCTTCAACGACCACCCTTCTCCCCAAAAATAATGAAACCAAAATAAAAGCAGTGTTTAGTCAAATTTAGTCTAATTTAGTCAAGTCTTCGAAAGAATGTTTTAAGCAAACAAACAAGAACTGACATGTTATTTAGGTAGGTCCGTAGAGATGGGCTAATTGTAAATGTAATACAACCTAATTGTGGTATAGTATTGGTGCAGGTAAAAATGTAAAAGTTTTTTTTATAATTATAATTTTTGTGTTGTTTAAAACTAAAAAAACCTATGTATATTGTACACGAAAATAGAAATATCTTACGTTTGAAGATAGTAGTTTGAGTAAAATTGGTTTGGAAAGAGAGATCTATATCGTAAACGTAGTAGTAATATTATGTCACTGAAAAATAGTACTTCTTTAAAAAATTAAAAGAAAATTTTACTTTTGAAAGTAAATTGTAAAATTAGGTATCATCGCTCTTATGATTAGATAAGCTAATTAGGAATAAAAACTAGACCACACTACTTAGAGGATTTAAAAAAATAAATATCCTTGAGGTCTTCAATAAATTAGACCCGTAAAAACTGCATTACTTATGGAGCTTTTCACGGAGAAGAACATTTAACGTTAGAATTGGAATTAAAAAATATAATGTCTGTCTTTAATTAGAAGAAACCGTAATTCCTGACTACAATAACACTTAAATTATTTTCAAATAAAACTAAATTTACAATAATGATCAATATTTAATACAGCCAAACCCGACAACGTGTTAGCTAGTAGGCCTACCATTTTAGCTTAAAGGGAATGATTTGAACTTCAAGAGGCAGCGAAGCGAGTGAGAGTTGCAAAGGTACCGATCCAATCATCAATCTTGTTGAACAAGTTAGAGAGATTGGCGGCTCCCAGACAGACATCAATTACAATGTTTAAAATATCAGCCTCCGACCTGCGTCACAATTCATGCTTCACACAAACACTCATCACATAACCAGTTTATGAGATTCCTTGGATATTATCAAACATGATTTAGCTTGAAATACATGAATTACGTAAATTGAAGATGTTTGTTATTTTACTAGTTTTAATGTTAGTAGATGCCCTTTCGACTTTGTATGCCTTTCTTTTACATGTTTAATATATACGTTATTAAAGTTCAATATGCTCTACTACAGTCATTATGACCCATAGTATACCTGCCTAGCAAGAACTATGATTCATGAAAATTAGCGAGCGTGTTAATTCTTGCAAGCGCTATTATAGATATGAATAAAAATAAAAGTGGCACGTTTGTATGTAGTTTTGCTTTTTAAAATAAAATTCACTAAGCCAAAATCTTTTAAACAATTTAAGATTTTTTTTGTATTTATAGCCTTAGTTGAGGGTTTTATGGCGGTAATTTTTGTTAGCTATAATTTTTTGTTATTTTTAAATTTTCAAAATACATGAAATAAAAATTGACATTACATAAAAAGTTCAAACAAGTTGTTTCCATCATGCACTTAACAAACAGCAATATTACCGGAGTCGAATAACTAGACACACTTATGATAATCAAAGAGCTCTCTTCTTTGAATACAAGCAATTCACCTTAAAAGTGTACAACATTCTCTTTTCCTAATGATTGCAGATGAAACTTGCTTTTGCAACAAAATAACCTTGTTTATAAATAGGTAATGCTATTTGTTACTAATAAAAATTTTTATTAGTATTTAAGTGAAATTGTATTAATAAAAAAAATTATAAGCGTACTCTAGTTTTCTTTTATAGTATTTATAATAGTACCTCTAAAAAGTGAACATAAATAAATATATATATATATATATAATATACATAAAAAATATATATATAAATATATTATATATAATATATTTAATATATGCAATATATAATAAAAATAAATATATAATATATATAAATATTATAAACATGAAAACGAGCAAAGAGAAAAAATAATATATTGAAACACGGCTTAAATAATTTACTATATGGACAATGAGGATATATTTATTTGTATTTTACCAAAAAATAAACTAAAAGAAACTTTGTACCTTGTAACAGCCAAGCCATTGCTGACTTTTCATTGATAAATATAGAAATATTTTTTAAGATATTTAATTTTAATTTTTTATGGTCAAAATTTCAATTTGGCGAAATAAATGTTCTCAGTCCAATCCTAAGCAACGAATTCTTCACACAATTAAATAAATCAAATTAACAAAACTTTGTTAACATTTTTTAAATAATTTGGTCAACTGTAAAGTGTTATATGAGAGGTTTTTAATTTTAGTATAACACTAGAATGTTATGTTCGATATTTTCATTTAGTAAAAGGGGAAGTTATATTTCCCTCTCAGTGTTTTTCCTTTTCTATCATAAACGGTTTGTTTAGAACAGACCAAACCTATGGTAAATACTTGAACGCAAACACTGCGTATCGTATGATGTTATTTCCCTACTTGAGCGTTGAGCGATTAACGGATTAACAGATTGATGTTGAGTGTGCAACCGGGGGTAGACACCAGGAAAAAAAACTAGAAAATAAGACTTTCTATTTATAGTTATAATTCGGTATTTTTTAAAGGAACTAATGATTTATAATCCAACTGATTTCTGTTTAATAATTTCAAAATATATATTTTTTATACAACCTATATATTTTATATAGGTAAGTGTTTTAAGCCACAAGGGCACACAGAGTTGTGTCTCTTTAAAATATATTTTCGATTGAATAAAAAACTTTATTGATGAACTTCTGTAATCTCTTAGTGATATCAGAATCCGAATGTGCCTATATATTATTTTTGTTCTTATAGTTGAACATAGAGGGGTATAGTTTTAGTTGTTAAATATATCATAAAAATAAAACTATCAAACAAAATAATCCGAAAAAAATTGTCGGCCTATCAAAATAATACAACTCTTAATCCGAATCCAGCTAACTGGTTTTACTAATAACTTATTTCAACACTTATTATTAAAAGTCAGGGCTCAATCTCTCTACGTACGAATGAGATTTTAAAACTCTTGGGTTAAATTGAATACTAGACAAAACTCCCTCAAGGCAATTATAGGACTGTTGTTTACATGACCATTTATTTATTTAATTCATTCTTTACATTCTTCGTTTTAGTACATTGCATATCCCAGACAGTAAAGGTTATACAATTCTAACGAGCTCGCTGGATTTCTAATTTTATTCCTCCCTTATGTCTGTAATTTTAAAATAGGCCTACTGTTATAGAATTGTTCAAAGTAAAATTTAAATTATACCTAAAAGTATATTGAGTAAACGTGTAAATACTGGAAGTAACCAGTGCCAAAAAATGAGGTAAAACACAGCTCGGAACCTAGGGCGATACAAGGTAAGCCTTATAAAGTCGGATATCCATTTTACAACAGCAATCGTCTCCCAGGGAACACTTCTCTGTAGAAACGAGTTCTTTACACGGGTGCTTAACGTGTGGCCCTCAGGTGAAACCTTCCCACCTTTAAAAACCATATGTTTATTTGTTTATAAATTCATAAATTTGTAATGCAACTTAATAAAGTTTTTCGTAAATGAATATTTATAAAAATGTATCGAAATATATATTTTATTAATTGCTCGTTATATAATTTCCAACTTAAACCAAAACAAACAATCCTCCGGGTAAAATTGTTCTGTTAAAAAGAAGCAATTGACAAGAAGCTAATATTTTTAATATTTGAATTTAAACTAAGGCTTTCATCAATTGAGAAGATCGTTGAAGGATGACAAAATACATGAATTATACTAGGTATGTTTCGTAATAAGTGATATCATATGTTTCAAGGTGGTTAAATGTATAATGTAGCATGGTAGTTAAAGATTTTTAAAATCCAAATAATAATATTTGAAAAGTTTTTTTTTTCAAACCAAATAATAATATTTGAATATTATTTATGAAATTAACTCAAAAACCCGTGAAAGGAACCGATAGTTGTGTGCTGCTTAGCGGAGGAGAATAGTCAAACACGATTGTTGTCGTGTCCACCGAGGCAAGCGTATGTCAAATTAAAAGAGTTTACCTAGCCACGTGTACACTGACACTGTAACACGGTTCAGTTTGACAATTAATGTTAATATCCATGATATTATGTTAAAAAATAACTTGTTTTAAATTAAAAATATCTTAGTGTTGTTTTATGGATGGTAAAATGGCTTGTGGTCCCATACTTCAGGATAAAATTGTGACATAATATATATTTACTTGACAAAAAACAGTTTCTATAATTCCATCGAAATCTCCTTAAAGTAAACAAGTAATAATGAGAGCTTTTTTTCATGACATTAAAGTGTCTCTAAAAGTTAAATTCTTCAATGGTGCCACACTTTAAATAATATAAATTACAAAGTAATATGGGCTAAACAAATTATTATAAAATAGAATAACTCGCTTGATATATTATTCAAGTATCATTAACCGTCATGGAGGGAAGTGTCATTAATCAAAATATTCCTCTTGGCTTAGTTTCATGAAAAGAACGAAGCACCACTTGACAGCTACTCTGATGTGTTTAGTGTGAACTGATTATTATGACCCTGAGAGGAATCATTAAATTAAGAGCTTTGCTTCTTTTTTAATGTACATTTATTTGTGTTCATATTGTTCTGCTATCGTATTAGTCCAGGATCTGACAATACATTCCGTAGGAAAATCGCGTATAGTCAATTTGACTTTTTTAGTTGAATATATGTGTCTTAGGAAGTGTTTTGCACTTAGGTGTCATTTCGGCATCTGGTAGGTTTACCCGCTATGACGTCATCAAGATGGCGGAAAGTGATATTTTTAATTGCGTATATTTCAGATGTTATTTATCGGATTTGGATAAATCTTTTTTTGTTTTAAAGATCATTAAAAGACCTATCTTTTTTGTTTTTACCATTTTCTTATGCACTTATTAGTTTTTCCATAATATTAAAAAAATTGAATTTTAAAAATACAATTTTGTACATTTTTGCTTATAACATGTTTACTAGTGAGAAATTGGCAATTTTACCTCTTATCAAAGTTGTTGCCTGAAACACCGATGCGATCGCTACAATTGGTACGTGCCTGAACAATGGTACATGTATCATTTTATTGTTGCATATCTACCAATAATGTGTTTCATCTGTTCAACTAGTTTATAAATACTCTCTAATAACAAAAAGTTATTTTTTGTTTATCTAATGTTGTTGCACTTCATATTCACAGGGTGTACAACAACTATAACGAAACTATGTGTTAAAAATTTAATGAAAAAAAAATCATTACATTACCTAAAAAGATTTTTATATTATTTACATCAGTTTAACTTATATAAATACACTTATTTGATATAAACACATATAAAACATTTTTAAGCATGTTATTAGTTATTTTACTGTGAAAGCAATACCAATGCAGATGTACTTTATTATTCGTCCGTCATCATTTAAATATGTTATATTTTTGTTTACATTATAAGAAATAATTTTAAATTAAAAATGTATACCACTGTTTTAGAATTAACATTACTTGTTTTATCGTGTATTTGAAACAAAATCTTTATGTTGAATAATTTTTATTGTTTAGTATGACTTAAACTTAAATACTAACTAATGTTGTTTTAGAATAAACACACAGAAAGTATTGTTATAAAGTACGGTATTTTTTGTTCGTTGAAATGCAATTAACAAACGGTGACTCTTAACACATAGGAATACTGCTACTATTATCATTCTTCTGGAATGTTACTGCAATATGTATATTGTTCAATACTACTGTTTAACTAATGCCGAAATTATGATTGACATTTCTTGGACTCTAATGATAATAATTTTAGCACAAAGAATCATCAACACTTCTACATTTATGTAATCTTTGATACTGAAGTGATCTTTTCCACTTGAAATTCAAATTATAGTGGGTCTAATAAATGAAATTCTTCGTCAATGCAATGTTTTTGTAAGTAAAATTGGTAATATGCCCTCAGTAAGTGTTGTCTGGCGCTTCGGTTGGTCGGTGGAAGGTCTCCGATACTGGCGTTTTTCCATGATAAAAAATCCATACTGAGTTCGTCCACATTCTTTGCTTTAGAACCTTTTATGAGTACCTGGACTAAATAAATCTCGAAAGAAACTAAGCTTGATTCAATTTCGGTTGGAAATGTTGAGTTTCCAAAATCCTTCAAAAGTTTTTTTTGATACCACACTCATAGGTTCTTTTTCGTGCCAAACTTACTTGTATAATCACGTCCAGATATATGGGCATATTACCATACGTACTTACAGAAAGATTGCATTGATGTAGAATTTCATTTATTCGATCCACTAGAATTTGGATTTCAAGTGGACAACAACACTTTAGTACCAAAGACAGGGATGGTTCATGAAAGGTGCATGAAATGTGCTAAGTCGACATGTGCAAAAAGAATAAAGTCCCATGTTGCACATTGTGCAAATGTAGAAGTGTTGATGATTCTTTGTGCAAAAATTATTATGATTAGAATCTAAGAAATGTCAAACATAAGGTTAGCATTAGTTAAACAGTAATATATTGAACAGTATACATATAGCAGTCAGAGGCGAACCCAGCATTCAATTTTGGGGGGGAGTGGGGAGGGGGGTATTTTCTGCAGACTGGTAACACGGGGGGGGTGTGGGGGGGTATGGAATACCCACCCAAGAACACGGCGGGGCCGGGGGGCCTCCCCCTGAAAAGTTTTTGAGTTTTTGAAGCTAAATGGTTATTTTTAGTGAATTTCAGAAGTTAAAATTTAACTTTAGGAAGACCTCTACTCCGTCAGAATTTAAAGTGAAACTGATGGTTTCAAACATTAAATAAAGGGATCAGACTATTATTTAAACTTGGAATAAATGTATTGACTTTGTATTACGATGGCAAATAAATAACATTCAGGCGAAGTACGGTAAAAAGTTATAGTGTAAAGTTTAAAAACATAGTAATACATTACTCATCATGAGGTATTTATCCGTTTATCTATAGGACACAGAATGCAGTATTAGAGTTATTCATGTTGGGGGAGAATATATCCCCTTTATCCCCCTGGGTTCCCCCTGATAGCAGTAACATTCACAAAAAATGATATATATATATATATATATATATATATATATATATATATATATGTATGTATATATATCGTATGGCTATCGTAGCCAGCTACCAATTTCAAAAAGAATGATAATAGTAGCAGTAGGCCTATATGGTAAGAGTCACAGTTTGTTATTTGCATTTAAACGAACAAAAAATACCGTACTTGATAGATAACAATACTTTCTGTGTGTTTATTCTAAAACAACATTAGTTAGTATTTAAGTTTAAGTCATACTAAACAATAAAAATTATTCAACATAAAGATTTTGTTTTAAATACACGATAAAACAAGTAATGTTAATTCTAAAACAGTGGTATACATTTTTTATTTAAAATTATTTCTTATAATGTAAACAAAAATATAACATATTTAAATGATGACGGACGAATAATAAAGTACATTTGCATTGGCATTGCTTTCACAGTAAAATAACTAATAACATGCTTAAAAATGTTTTATATGTGTTTATATCAAATAAGTGTATTTATATAAGTTAAACTGATGTAAATAATATAAAAATCTTTTTAGGTAATGTAATGATTTTTTTTCATTAAATTTTTAACACATAGTTTCGTTATAGTTGTTGTACACCCTGTGAATATGAAGTGCAACAACATTAGATAAACAAAAAATAACTTTTTGTTATTAGAGAGTATTTATAAACTAGTTGAACAGATGAAACACATTATTGGTAGATATGCAACAATAAAATGATACATGTACCATTGTTCAGGCACGTACCAATTGTAGCGATCGCATCGGTGTTTCAGGCGTTTTTCTGCATTATTCCTAGGATTTATCCCCCCATGTGTGGTATCATTAGAAAGCGTATTAAAAGACAAACAACTTTGATAAGAGGTAAAATTGCCAATTTCTCACTAGTAAACATGTTATAAGCAAAAATGTACAAAATTGTATTTTTAAAATTCAATTTTTTTAATATTATGGAAAAACTAATAAGTGCATAAGAAAATGGTAAAAACAAAAAAGATAGGTCTTTTAATGATCTTTAAAACAAAAAAAGATTTATCTAAATCCGATAAATAACATCTGAAATATACGCAATTAAAAAAATATCACTTTCCGCCATCTTGATGACGTCATAGCAGATGCCGAAATGACACCTAAGTGCAAAACACTTCCTAAGACACATATATTCAACTAAAAAAGTCAAATTGACTATACGCGATTTTCCTACGGAATGTATTGTCAGATCCAGGACTATATGAATTTGTTAAATATTATGTTAGTTATGTTTCAAATTGCAGTTATAAGACTTGATGTTCAATGAGAGATGAGATGACTAAGCTAATTTTACAAAATTATAGTAAAGGTAATTCTTATACGCAAGTTAAGAATGGCTTAAAATAAGTTTTTAAAACATTACATGAAATTTATATATTTTTTATTTATTTGTCTGTCATATTGAACAATGAATGTATTATGCGTAATATGTAATGAATAAATGAATAAGAAAAAAATAAATTATCAAATACTCGTAACTCAAAACCAACTTATAACTCAGATCAGAAAACCTAGCGAAATAAATATGATATAATGTATGAGCTTATAAAACTAGGCAGCACAATATTCTGCTGTTTCAAGCTCGCTTGAGCGTCAAGTGATTGTGTACCGGATTTCATGCGTGAGGGAACTTACATGGATATGATATATTATGAGTTGAACACAGGGTGATGCTCTACAAAGGTACATCTCATAACGTACATTGTAAAATACTTTGTTACGTGTAGTTTTTAGGTAGGCTTTAGATTTTTACAGTGCTATTGCATGATTAATATTCCCAAGCGTAGGAAAAAATTGCTCCATATAATGGAAAGAAATAGTATTTCTTTAAATGTAAAAATCATTATACTCTTGTAATTATCACTTCTGCAAGAAAGACGATTTCTACTAACTGCCCAGCCTGTGCAAACGAAGGCACTTTCATAAAAAATATTATTATTGTTTACATATTTAAAATTGTCAACTTTTTGGGAATTGTTAAATTTTTATAAAATTTACCGTTTCATTTTAGATATTTACCCTTCTAAATTTTGATTGGTGGCCATTTAAAAAATAAACATCAGAAAAAATACATATATTTTTGTAAACTAATATTCAAAATATCAAGTATATGAAAAATATGAAGTCAATACATCAATCCATTACGGAAATAAAAATTATTAAGTGTAAAAACAAAATGGTGGCTAGCGGCTGAATGAAGCATTTTAGGACATATATTTATACGTCCTATTCGGTTTATTTTAATGCGTACATTAAAATCAGTCCCCGAAGTTTCTGTACATCTTCGTAAATCACCAGGTATATCTTCGATCAAAACATTTTTTTCTGTGGTTGACATTAAAAAAAATTATATTAAAGAATATATTTTTATTAAATTTCAATAATTTTGAATTTGTGAAATTTTAATAGTTGAAGCTTAAGTTGATTAATTATATGGGTTTAAAAATATGTGACCAGTTTTTTTGTGAATAAAACATAAGTATCATAATAGGTTTATTTAAGAAACTTTTTTCTTAAAAAATGCTTTACACTTGAACCGTATAACCTATCAAGAGCATAACAAACTCCAATATTATCTCCTTAGTGTTTGACTGACAGATTACATTTGTACCTAATGATTTTGGCAAGCAACCCTGACCCGGAGAGAGATTGCCACAAAAGCCGTTCCTTGTATCGATTGAGCACACATCACTGTGAATCGTAGTTGCTTAGATGCATCAGGGGTATTACTGTGGCAAAATTACATTGAATATTTCTGAATGGTTTGAATCAGTTATTCTAATAAACAAATAAAAATAAAACTTATGTGATAAAATATTAATCAAACTATTAAAATACCTATTCGTGTCTTTAAAGTTATTAATTTATTTCTTATTACCTGTGTGACTTATTGCATTGTTAATGAGGAAAGTCTATTTCAGTGATGAGTGGTCATTACTCTCTGATAGAATGTCATTATCATGTATATTTCATAATTGAATATCATTCATTTAAAACATTTTCTCTAGATTAGTTTTTCGTGGGAGTAATTAATTATGATTTAAATAAAAACTTAAATAATCAATGTTCTAGTAGAACGAATCTATCTATTCATCCATATTATGAAAATAAAATAACTGTATAGCTTTTCAGTGACGTTGAAAATCAAAAGAAACTATACCATGGAAGAGAATTTAAACTAAGCCCATTGCTTTAACTAAGCATTAAAACCAGAATTAATATGTTAATCAATTAAATGAGTAGTTTTTAACAACTTATATATATATTTAGAATAGCCAATATAATTGAAAATTATTGTTAAAGCCTATTTAACATGGACATATGAATTAAATAAAACTATTAAGTATATTAAAACAAACAAAAATAGAACGGTTATTTGCAATCTAAAAGGGATGCATCAACAAACATCATTGTCGTTGTGTCCACCAAACGGCGGCGGGGGTCTCTGTCCAAATAACTGTGTTTACTAAACCAAGTGTGTACATTGACACGGTAACATGTTTAAGTTGAATGCTAAACGCCACCTTTTTTGTTTCAATTAATATTTATCGCATATGACAGAGAATGTTTTAAACGAGTTGTTTCTTTTAGGTGGTCATTTTATTTGTTGTTCGATAAACACTTATAATAAAAACTCTCTGATGTTGAAATTAAACTATGTATAACACCTATTCGTTTAACGAAAAGTTAAAATAAGTATATGGAAGTTATGCATCTAAATCAGCATAACTCTCATTAATTTTCTTTACTTTTTTCATTTCTATAAATTTGTACTCTATCATCTAGTCTTCTATAAGCAACATCTATCATATGCTTAATCCACATACAATCTGTATCTTGCTATTGGATACATCGATGTTCAGGTTAACAACAATACCTAGAAACTGTTTGGACACACATAGCCCTATGCTAGCTGACCTACTTTACTAATGGTTTGGTCAGAGACTGTATGCTTGGTTTGGCGCTGTCTGATGTTTGATTACTAATGATGATTAAACAGGAATTGGAAATTGATTTATTTAAATGTTTTGTATATTTACTGTGATCTTGAAGTTTCTAAGAAATACTCATAATATCAATATAGGTCTCCCGGTAAAAATGTTCCAATAATAATACTCGTATTATTAAATTAATCTTTAAAAAAAATAATTCATGCAATACAATTCATGGTATTATAGTGAATATAGATTAGTAAATTTTATTGCGGATTTATAAAAGGAGGCAAATGATTTGCATAACCAACTGTAAATATTTATTGGAAGGTGTTCCACATCGTTGTATTATATCATTTACAAAAATATAGTTATTACTTTCTAAATTATAATAAGAATAATATTTATAACATTGTATTTACAATAATTGTTGTATAGCTTGCATTGTGTATAATTGTAGCAACGAGTATATTTTAACGAAAATGTGATTGAAAATTCACTGAATATTTTATTTTTTGCTATTCTAGGAAAATTCAATGTTATAAAAATAAACAAAAGAGCTAACGATAGTTAGTAAACATGATGCCATAATGACGGTTTAGTTGTTTTGAAATATCCGATTGTCCCGGGGGATATGGAGGAAGATTGATGATATTAATTAACTGAAAAAATTGTTTGTGGGAATGGGCAAAAACTGCATCAGTGTAATATTTTTGGTAGTCGGTTTACAATGCCAATAACGATAGATAGCATAAAATGGCAGAAATAATTTATTTACTACCCTTAATTATTATTGAATTTGAAAATTTCCTCACATTGTATACTTATGCAACATTCACCCATACCTCCACCTCCCCCCAAATTCACAATGAAATATTACAACATTGAATCAGCCATAAAGTTAAGGCTTCTTCAATTTTGCAGCCTCTGAATATCATCAATCAACTCACCCCGATATAAGGTGATTTAAAAAAATGAAACTATCGTAAATTGTATTACGTTATCTCTCATAAGCTATTTTGTTTGTGTCCATAAAATAAATATTAATAATAAATGTTTGATAATAAATCTTTATTTTCTCATAATAACAATACATAAGTTTCCATGGAATTACAAAAATAAAAAAATTATTGGCTTTTCAATCACCCAGTATATGATTATGTTTACTATCAGAACCAGTTTTACTAATCCACAACTTTGAAATAACGATTCTTACTTAGGTAATTGAATACAATAATTAACAAACATGCCATAAGAATAGCAATATTACTAAGATTTTAATGATATTTCAAGGATTACTAGTATAGGGTAAATATAAATATGTAATCAATCATAATATATTTAAATATACAATGATATTACAAAGGAAAATAAAAAAAAATAAATTATATAGTTTATATAATAGTAGAAGTAAGTTAATCTGCATTTCACCTGTTATTTTGCCCAGGTTTTAACAATTCTAGTTAATATATTGTTTTCATTGAATAATACCATATGCAGATAAATATCGTTAGAAGGTTGTATATAAATTTCTCTGTAAAAAAATTGTGTATTTTAGTTTTTACTATAGTCATTTATGGCTATAGGAATAAAATAATCAACTCTCTTTCCATCACCAAATAATACTTTTTAACACCACATAGAAATTGTCACAATATTTAAATATATTGTTGTTGGAGCGAACGGGATTATTAAGATAATTAATAATGACAACCAAAAGGAAATAATTGTTTAATTTGTATAAGACTCAAATTCCACTTTTTACTCCCCCCCCCCCAAAAAAAAAAAAACGAAAAAAAACCGGTATTGCCCAAAGAGATAAGTTCTAGATAGTTACATACCAGAAAAGAGACGTTATCAGTGTTGGAAAAAGCAAACCATGGAACTTCAGTTCTAAATATCGACATATATTATTCATTCCTGTTACAATTAATTATAAAAACGAAGAGGTAAAATTCCCGAAACGCCTTAAAAATAGTAGAGCCAAGTTATTCAACTTAATAAAACCTTAGTTTATAGGTCCCATAGGATGGCCCATAGGAAGTATGAAGAATCCTTAATTTAAGCTTAGGTACAAGGTCTCGTTCAATTGAAAAAAATTCTGACACCTCAGCGGAAAAAATTAATGAGTAAAAAATGGCATTCGATAAAATGCATTATGATCATAATACCGAAGACAAAACTAAAAATGCAATAAATCCCTATCACCCACCCTTTTGATCACAGGTTTGTGGCAAATTGCTCAGAATATAAACCCCTTTAGAATTATGTGTATCACATAACATGGGCCAATGGAGTTATTCCCAAGACTTTCTTTAGGGGACGTGCCTAATGAAATCTACTTTGACCTATATTATATCTTTCCATTTTAAGATTCTTTGCCTTCTGAGCGATTTGCCACAAACAAAACCTTAAAGGGTCCAGTGTAATGGGAGTTATTGCAATATGATATCGGCAGTATGATTTTAATATAAAGTTTGTTCGCCCACCATGTTTGACTCGGTCGTTATTGCGTCATTGTTCTCTACCTTTAATTTAATGTACATATTGACCTAAAGTTACATTTAAAATTTCTTCTTACTCCCTACATTTCGTCCACATTGAGAAGTAAATATCCTACAAATGCCTAAAAAAGTAGATTTAAAAGTCTTGTATACATTTACACAATTTTATTACTTGGACTAAATTGGTTAAAACCTTATTAAACCGTTCAGGGAATTTTTTAACACAATGTATAGAAATCAAAAACTTAATTGTATCATACAAACAGCAATAAATGTTGTATTCCGATCTATGACCTTGACAGTTAAATAACCATTTATAAAATAATTGTATGGCAAAATTTAATATTAATATTATTAAAAAAAATTATGACCAATAAAATTGTATAAAAAATGAATAGCACAATCTAGGGTCAAAGATAGATATAACCAAAATGGCATGTAAAAATCATACTAGCTTCCTGACAAGCTTATCAGTGCTGGGACACTTCATTTCCTTGCCAATCAATCTATAACTGACGACCAGCCGATCTATCTAGAACGACGCTCTAGCATCGTATATGTCGATTGCCCATCCACTAGGTATAATCTTAGTAATTATTTAGTTTTAGAATTCCATTAACTATAAAATGTACTGCTGTGTTAGAACAATTTTCACTGGATTCATATATTTATTTTGTGTGAATTTAACATGGTATAGTAAAGAGGTACATTATTAAACCAAATTCAAACCCGTTGCGTAATGAGGTTTTAAACGTAGAGGTTTCACATCAAAATTCAGGATCTAGACCAATGAGGGATCAGCATTTTATAAAAGTAGTGTTATATTGGAAACTGCGCAATTCACACTTCCGATTGTTCCATTACGATTCATGTTTTGGTGCTTTTAAAAGTCTAAACTCAAAAGAGTCTGATCACATGTGAGTGAAAACGACGATGAAAGTATCCCTGAAATTGTCGAGTGTGGCTCTGTTTTTTTAGCGTTCGACCATCTATAACCAATAAATCTCAACATGTTTGTTGTAGTGATTTACAAAATTTAAATTTTTTGTAGATAGATTAGTGTATGTAACGATTGTATTCAGCTTCAAAAGTGAGATATTTATAATATCTCCTTCAATTTAGAATAATGCTTTCATAATACAATCTCTGAATAAAATACTATTTTAAAAGTCATTTGTCAAAATAAATGAGAGTTTTATAATCACGTTTATTAAATCAAATATTTATTTAGGTTAAGTTTAAACACTCACGACATAAACTAATGAGTTTCAAAGATATAGCTGTAATTAATAAAAAATACACTAGTTTATTTTTTTTTTCAAAAAATTGAGCACAGTTTGGAACCATTTTCAATGTGTTCTTCCAGCATCCGTTCTAGCTAATGTAGAAGGAAGTTAACTATAATGACTTTTACAATTAAATCAAATGTAACTCTGTTTAAAGTAATCACACACCTATTTAACTATTTTGTAATTTATCAACGTTTATTGAGGGGGTGGGTCGTGTAATCTTCTGTAATTGAATTTATGACTTAAGTTAGTTTTGGCCTATTACTGTTGAATAAAATTTTTTACATCAATATTTTATTTTAAATTAATGTTTGAAATATTAATGAAATTTCCATTTTCAAGGCTTAAATAAAATATATCATATTTTTTCAGGTAACCCATCAGGCTTGTTTTCAAGCGTAAGTTTGTCAGCTTTACATTTATAACCTATATATTTCATAAGGTTTTAAGTTAGTGAAAATTATTTTCTGTTAACATGATAGTTTGAAGTATTTATTTTTAATTAAATGAATCAGTCAATTTCTTATTTTGAATTTCAGAAAATTTCTTTATCCTTAATCCTTCATCCTTCTCCCTCCATTATCCTCAATAAAAGAATAAGTTTTAAATAAAGGATATTGTTTTAGAGAATAAAAATTAACTGTCAAACTTATTCTTGTTTATTGTATTCTACTTTTATATGCTTCTAATTTTGAGTAAAGCACGCTGCAAAACATTTTTTATTATTACTTAAATCATTAAATAGTTATAAAGTCTTAAACATTATTTTACAGAAATACCCATGATTGGCGTAGAAGTCTTTCCAAACATAAACTTTGCATCTTATCTAAATACAGTTATTAAATTCAAAAGCAATAAATCGCTAATTTTTGTTGTTATATTTGTGTTCTGTGTAGTTAGGAACGTCTTTAACATAGTGCCATTGACAAAACATTTTGATTAAAAGGATGAAACTACATTGATCTTTTTGAGTGGTATCAGGTATAACGGAAACTATGGATACAGGTACTCAATTCTTATGATTTATTTTCATCAGAACAAATCTCATCCACATTACTTACAATCCAACAGCCATATCTCACTATTGACTAGCTATCACTGTCATATAAAATATTTTTGTATTCAGGTTTCCAAGAGAAACTGATTAGTGATTTTGTTTGAAACCGTTCTCTATTTATTCATACAGGAAATATGTTTCATAGGATAACGTTCAAAAATAAACTCGATCAAGTACCTATGAGACTGGGTTGAACGTTTCTTCAAACCACAGCAAAATAAAAAAAAAAAAAAAACAATTCCTCCAAAAATACCTATTTAAACTTTATGTTAAAACTACACTAATTTTATGTACTTTAAAATTAAGAACTTAAAAATTATGTTTATCATACTGAACTCAAAACAGGGGTTTCCCGTTCAGTTATTAGTCCGCAAAATCGGGGTTTGGTGTCCCCTTTAAAATGTGCACGCTAAAAAAATTTACGTTGTGCTAACCTAAAAAAACTACAGTTTTCTGAAAAAAATCAATAAAAAAATTGTACAAATTTAAAACAAATAAGGACAATGTAAACAAAACACGGCTTGAAGATTACATTAAACATTGAATATTTGACATTGCATTTGGCTTAGTTAGCAGTTTGACTTAGACAAAAAGAATTTTTCTTTTTTTTTAAATGTCAAGATTAAAACCAATTATAAATTTTTTAGTTACATTTAATATGTTCTTTATATTTTAGGAGTATGATGAAAAACGTTAATCATTACTCGGAATGAAAACAATTTTCTGTGTTTTATTGCATTTCCGAACCCGGCTTAGCCTCGTAAACTGTAATTGCGTATAGAAAAAGGCACTTTCTGTCCTAGCGATTAAAATAATGTATTTCGTCACTGGTCTGTAAAGTGGTCGTTATCGGTGCAAGATCGAGTTTCAAGTACGAGGCGTATCCGAGTACTTGAATTCGATCTTGCACCTGTATACCACTTTTGGAGGAGTTATGAACAGTACTTTTCATCATAATCCTTTTAATAAATATAAAAGTTTGATAAAAGTCAATTAATTTTGAATCTAACTTTGTTATTTATTTATTTATTTATTTATTTTTTGCATCAAGACTATTTATTTTCAGCTGTTAGTACAAATAAATGTTAATAAACTTTTTTAGGTGAGCCGAAAACTATTATATTCTGATGTAGCACCGAAAACTTCTATTTTTCGGACTGTTTACCCAAATCACCGGGAATTGACTAGTTCCGATCACAGCTGACTGTTCATAAGCCTTGTTTATCGCAAGGGTATGATGGGGCTATTTCTATCACGTTAAGTTGAAAATACATTTACCTTGAGGGTTTTTTTAAATTCTCTCTATGGGTACTTCTAAAATTAGTTATATATGAGCAATCTAGTTTTTCATTACATAATAAACCCGTTTTAATTAGATACATTATTTTCAGATAATATAAACAAATTAAAACAAATATACAAACTAAGGAATGGTGAATCGTTCATTTTTAGTATTCATAAACTTGCTATTGTGAAATGTAGCCTTGTTAAATAAAGATTCCTGTGTCTATAATACCTTACTGAACAGAACATGACCACTTGTTTTTGCAGGAGGGAATGGGATTTAAGTAGGCAAACTATTTACAAACAAAACAATTTATATTTTATTAATTTTTCTGTATATTTTTATGAGTATGCTTAAATGAGTCTGATGACTACTAATAATGGAATTTTAAAATATTTGAACTAAATATTATTTTAAAAAGAGACAAAACCTAAAAAATCTTATGATCCGAACTCAATGCGACAATTTTTATAAACTATCCAAAATTACGGCATTTGCCTTATTTTAAATAAATGTAACTTTTGTCAACGATATCAACGAAAAAGGTTTACGTTTATTCACGCACGAAACAAATGATCTTAAATATAGGTATTTTTGAATCGAAAAAACCTTATAATAACAACCTCGACACCTTATAACATGTTCAGTTTTTTCCAACATGAAATGAACTGCATATCTTTAAATGATAAAAAAATTAAATATATTTTTGCAATCTGTTTCACAGAAATTAGAATGCATCCGCCCTTCCCTTTATTGCTACTAAAATGGTCTAAAAAATGTTATAGTATTTTGTACTTCATATCGTGCTTAGTTCAAAAGAATGGTGTAGATTTGTTTCAATGACAAATGGATTAATTTTAATAAAAGTAGTCTTATTTACTCATTACAGGTATTAGTGTTCATTGTTACGATATTATTTTTATTAAAATGATGATAATAATATACTAAAAATCATTATATTTATACTTTTCTATTTTTAGGTTATTACCTAATTGTTCTTATGCTAAAACCCCCTCGTAAATCTGTTACTGTAATTTTCAAATGTAGTGTTAACATAATACAATGTAGTAATCAAAAGAGTGGAACCCAAATCTCAATATGTTTCCATTACTTCAGTGCCTTGAGTCACCTGTGCTTTTCATTCCGGAGAGTGCAGAAAAACTAGTTTGATCCAAAACAGGTGGATATGTTCGAAATCATTATTGACCATATTATATACAACAACATTTGAAAAGCAAGACAGCAACCTGACCGTTCTACTGGATAATTTAAACGTGGTTAGTACCAAAAGAAAAGTTAGCGGTCATATACATGATGTATGTATAATTCGAAAGTGTTAAAGGGGTATAAAATGTAAAATAAACATTAATATAAAATAGTGATGTTATTATTTTTATATATATTCTTCATTTGATAATATGATGTCTTCTATGATTGAATTCTCAAGTGACCGTAAGTAATTTAAATATTCATTTAATACATTTTTCAAACTGGCTGGGTCGCTGAGTGGTTATAGTGCTCTCCTTTGAATCCAAAGGTGCCGGTTCAATCCTGAGAAAAGTTAGTAGCTTTTTTAACGTCCGATTCCGGACCCAGTTGCCAATTGTCATTGGGCTAATTAATGATGCTTTCTAACAACTGGTCGATGTTAGATAGTAACAAGGCTGGGCTTTGGACCGTTTCCCGTCAAAACGTTAAAAATGCCACTGGCGTAGATACACCCAAAATAATAAAACATACTCGATCTAATTTTTGTTAAAAGTAAAAAAAATAGAAAAAAACATTTTAAAAGTATTTTGAAAATTCCATTGCAAATATAAAAAATAAATAAATACAATTATAGCCACACCCATTACATGTTCTGCTTGGCTAGTATTGTGATGCTGACAATGGAGAGAGGTTGCATCAATTCAGTGTTATTGAATATAAAAACTCCTCCTATTATTTTTTTTATAAAAGAATGATATATCTGTACAGCTCTAATACTAACACTTTTTATTTCTCATCTTGTTACTTTTAACTTTAATTAGGATTTATGCTTTTTTTATTTCTTAGTAAAAAACAAGATTTTGATGAAGTAGGAACAAAAAAGTAATCCCTCTATTCCATATTTGTATGTCGATAAAGCATCGTTGTAAGATAAGTTTTCGTGAATAGAAATTTAAAACAGTTGTTGCATGGATAGTAAAACATAGTAGACAAAAAGGATTGTATTAAAAGAATTATAAAAACAATCAAACCACTAAAATGTCAAACTAATTAGATATTTATATTTAGTTTTATTTATCGTGCTTCGATATAAAAATAAATAAATTTAATACTTTGTGTAAAACTGGTGGGTTAAATTTTTACTGTGTAAAGGCAATGCCATAAAATCCGCATGCAAATGCAAACTAAATGCCTTTAACTAAACAGGATCACCGAACTCAACCAAATAGTTAGTGAGCATTAATGTTTATCCAAGTTTGTTCCAGTTTATAATTAAAAGTTATTTTGGTACCAAGACATTTCAAAAATAAATATAACTATTTCGTTTACTGGTTGTCCTTATGTATTTAAAATCATTTTAATGTTTTAATATAATAGTGTTATATTTCCGATGACTAAACATTTATTATATTTACTTAATTTCGATTATCAATGTGTTAATTTCAAACTATTTTCATTTTTAATTCAACTCAACTAGTATTAATACTTATATAAGTTTACCGGCATCGGTGTAAACAATTTATAACTTTTATATTTATGTAACAGTACTCTTTAATACGACTCATTTTTAGTTTTGCAAATTCTGATGTTGTTTTAAATTCAACTTATACTCCATCAAGAATATCCAATAACATAATTTACATTTCGATATTTTGGATTCAAGACTCGAGGTTTGAATTAACACGTCACCTAAAATAATATAAGATATGCCCATGATATGTATTTTCATATTTTACTCATATTTTAATAATCAGAATATACAAGAATTCAGTGATAATTCATATAAAAACGCAACAATAAACTTAAAACTTCAACTGCCATCGTAATTGGCATTGTAATCATCCTCATCTTTACTTTCAATCGTCATCTCTAATGCAAAAAAATATTGTTAAAAATTATCAAATGCATTTGATATACAGACTTTCAAGAAATTTTACATTAATCACATTACTCGGTAGAGAAAGCTTAAGTACATTATGCTGTGTTTTAAAATTCAAAATGAATAATGATTTTTTTAATGAAAACATCCGTTGCTAACTATGTAAATAAATATACATTAATTACCGGTATCCGACAAGTAGCCAATCAGTAATGAACACACTTAGACCATTTCAAATATGCAATCATACTCTTATAATTAATAAATGTGATTCAAATCAACAAATTGAGACTATTTAAGTTTAAAGATACGAGTCTGAAATGTTTTCATTGTAACTTGACACAACAAAAAGAACACTATAAAATAACGTGGAATGACCACCTCGTCTAGGTGAAACGAGTCCCAGGGATTAACTTGGATTTTAACTGAAAAGCTAACATATCCAACTGGCTAAGTATTTTATACAACTTAAAAAGTCACTCTTTGTAGGTTTTACATGAATACATTAATTTTGTTCATTATTCATCAGTGACAAATTGCTGATGAACTGTTATTAAATATTAACTTAATTTATTAACCTGTCAAATTGGTTAAACATTTGTATTTGGCTAATACATGTCATGTAAAAATTATTATAATAATACATTATATGCATATTGCTTTATTCGCACAAACATTTTTGATCAGTATTGCCATTGGTTATATAATTCAGTTTATGATTTATACAGATTTTTTTTATTATTGGGTAGTGAATAGTTGAGTGTTTTCGAGGTAAAATCACTTAACCAAGAAAATTTTTCTAAAATAGAATATGTTGAAACATTTTTACAAGTTTGTATTCTTCACATTCAAACTGTGCTTGTTTCCCTTGCTCAAGAAACGGTTACAAGACAGACAAAGAAGAGTTAAGAGGTTCTGGCCGTATCCACCATCAATCTCAGCCAAGCCCTCCGAGGACGTCGAATCTCTTGGCTCTCGGTGTAATACATGAAAGACAATTAATGGACACAATGAAATTCAAATTTCGAACTTGATATCCTTTTATAGAAAACATACTTTATTAGAAACTTTTACAAGTATTAGATTTGTTCGGTGACTGTTGAGTATCTAAGGCAATCTTAAACTAAGATTGAAATGTTGTTATTCATTAACATCTGAATGTTAACTATAGTTAACACAGTTTAATGTTTATGTTACCAACCATCTCTTATTGTACATTACAAGTGCAAGAACAATACAGTAGAAGGAATTAAAAATATGAGAATTAATGTACATATATTAGTGGCCTTATAAATCAATTTGATTTGATTAAGAAAAGCAAACTATAGAATTTAACAACATTGGAATGTTATTTACAAACACTTCTGACAACATATAGCAGAATAAATACAGTTTAGCATTGGACTATTTTACTCCGTTATTTTTAAATTCTATAAAATGAATGTTATGAATATTATAATGTTATGAGGTATGAATGTATTTTCTTAAATGAATCTAAAATGAAATTTAAGTGGTATTTTGCAATTGCAAAAGTGTAGAATCATAATTATAGCCATTTATTTTGGTTTTTATCTTTTTAGGAGAAGGAAATATTCATCCTTAGAGAGATCGTTAATCAAATAATTCTACTTGAGTGGCTTATTAGATTTATTCTTCAGACATTTCACATTCATTTCGGCTTATCAATGTGTTTGGCAACAATTAAATTACCTCGATATTTTTTTTAATAGAAGCAATGTTTAATTTGTAACACGAAAAATCATTTATTTTTTAGCAAACAACAATACATTTGATACATATATAGTACAAATAACGTCATCATGTGGTCTTGGAGCTAGCCATTGGTTAATCTAGTCCAGAAAAGATGAGTCAACCATTTATTGCAAAGTTTATGTCACAAAAGGTTTAGCTAAGATGATTATAAACCAACTTACATTGACACCAAGTGAATTTGAACGTGTGAAAGTGAGGATCATTTATCAGTACATTTATTTTTTATTTTTTAAATATTGTCCTTGTAAAATATAGTTCTGATTTACTTGGAATAAAAATAACTAAAAATTACTTAGGTATTATTGTTAAAATAGTAAATCTTTCTTCCAATTTTATTTATTTTATAATTTTTCGCACAAAATAGGCCTATCTGAAAACAATATTTGCGTGCCCAAATTAGTCAATTATTAGCAAACCTCATCTGGATGGCTTTGAATATAATGAAAACGATCGTTTAAAATAAAGCTTTGGAAACATTTTACCGTGTCAATGTACACTCGGTTAGGTAAATACCGTTACAGTATTTGGACAGAGACGACGCCCGCCGCCGCCACGCCGTTCGGTGGACACAACGACAATGATGTTTATTAAATCAATTCTCTTAGGGAGCGAAAAACTGTTCGTTTTATGATTTATTGAGCTTACTACTTAAACTCTTTTCCTTATTTTTATAAAAAAACAGATGGAATAATAGTGACATCACAATGTGTAAAATAGCCGGTAAACATATAGTTATATCTAGTAAGTTTCAGTATGATTGTAGAATAAATTGAGTAAACATATTGTTTTGACAACAATATTACTATTACAGCTCGATAATCTGTAATACATTATTTTGTTTTAACTAACAAATAGAACTACAAATGACAGAAATAATTTTATTTTATTTATAAGAATAATAGTAACTGTGATAAAACTATTTTTTTAACTAGATGGGTGTATGACGTTCATGTGCATATTTAATGTTGGTTGTACCATTTTCTAACATTAACCTTTTTTCAACTGAGTGAATCCTATGAAAATTTTTATTCTTTTAAGTTGCTGACATTAGTAAAATTGTAAGGCAATACAGACGACTCTACGACACGACTACTAAACTTTCAAAGTTTAATTTATACCTGGCTTGATTGCGAGGAGAATGCATCAATAACCTTTTGAGGAGAATGGATCAGTAAACCTCAAATTATGTATGTAATGGACTTTTAGAACTTCAATTAAACTACTAATCAGTTATAATAACCTAGAGCAAAGATAATGATTCATCTATTAAAGTGTCATATATAGTCTTATATGACTTGTAGGCCCATCTTATATGTATTATAACTTGTAGGCCTAATATAGAACAGTATTCCTAATATGTTTTGGGATGAATCATTGTACTTATTTAAGGTAAACACGAAAAAGCTAGCGTACAGATAGGAAGGTTAATAATAGATTGCGGGGTTAGCGTGTTCAGTTGATTATCTTGAAGATGAATGATCCATACATATCTGCTCTTAAAACACGTCAGTGAGCCTTATTAGACTCCTATCAATCAACTTTGCCATTTACTCCCCATTTTATAAACCACAGTATCAAATTTGTTCGCAAATGTAAACCTATATAAATATTTTTTTTTATTTGTAAAACCGATTATTATAAGAGGACCCTTGATTGAAGGTATACAAAGTTAAGACAATTATTAAGATGGAAACTTTTAAATTAGTTGAAATTATAAGTTTTTTTAATTATTCGTATTACTGTCATGAAGTCTTCAATACCTTGATAACCTTACAAAGTATTTCCAATAAATTGCATATATACGACAGAAAATTTGACGTATTATGAAGTATTGGTGTTGCGAAATATTTTTTGTTTGCATATAGGGCTACTTACTCTAAAATATAACTAAATAATTATTAATTAAGATTATTTATTATATTGTTGACTACTGGCTGAGGCTGTTAAACCAACGCAGGTATCGAAATAAAACCATATGTTTTATTATTTTTCAGTGAAATATACAATAACTATTAACATAAAAATATAGTTTTGACCCATATTTTAATGCCATAAAACGTTTACGGCAAAGGTCTCGTGGATGCTGCAATTTATAGTTATGGTCCATAAATGCGCTAGTAAAATACGAACATGATTGACTATGCAACGCTTGTTTGTCTTGTGATTTATTATGTGTTTAAATAAAGAAAAAATAAATAATAATTAAGTAGAAATAATTGCAAGAAAATTTATTAAACTCCCAAATTTATGTATTAT
Source organism: Neoaliturus tenellus (assembly GCA_030545055.2). NCBI lineage: Eukaryota > Metazoa > Arthropoda > Insecta > Hemiptera > Cicadellidae > Neoaliturus > Neoaliturus tenellus. The sequence goes on from CM061533.1 coordinate 109,240,846, forward strand.
GGGTTTATGTATTATTATATACTATGTATTTTATTGTAATTACTTTATCTACGAACGTTGCAATAAGCACCACTATTACAAGAAAATTTCTAAATAGGTACACTATTGAACCAATTTTAAACCAGTTGCATAATGTAACAGGTTTTAGACGAATGAGAGCTTTGCATTTTACGAAAGTGATTTTCAAACATATAAAGGATCTACATGTTCTTTACTCTATTTTCACCATGCTTTAGAAAATTTAGGTGGTCTAGATAAACTAGTTTATGCAAGAATTGTTGGTCAGCCTTTAAGCCTTTCAGAGATATTTAGAACACGCGTTTCATGCATGTTATAACTAACATCTTCTTTTGTCGCAAAGGCGTTCATATACAAATGTTGCATAAACTACAAGTATTCGCTCATTCTAACTCCATTTTCCGTACAAATAAAATTATTGAAATATAACATTTTATTCCGGTAAAAACAAAGCTTGTACCGAATAAATAAAATTTGTTGTTCATAATTGTATCCCAATTTTTACGTAAAAAGCTAAAACAATATTTTGAATACGATTGAATTAAAAATAAACATATAGTAGGGTTTCGTTTGTCTTAGCCGATTACTGGATTGAAATAAATCTATCCTATAATATCGTAAAAACAAACTATTGTGAAATCAAAATGAAGAAATAGCAACATGAGATAGTTACATTAGACGAGTTTTCTATTGTGGCCACGATGATAACATTTCAACCACCAAGGTTAAGTTTATTGATTTACTTTATCTCTGTCATCAAGATTACAGCAATTGTAACACAATACATTTGTTTATTATTATTAGTCTACTTAACACAAACTTGCTTATCAATTTAAAATTCATCAATTACATTGAATTAATGATTTCTTCTTATAAGGGAGTTATAATTAATCGTGTCTGGAATGAACTTTATGACATACATATACTTTTTGAGAACTGCAACAGAAAGAATTAAAAAGAAAATTAAATATTGGAACTATCTTAATAGAGACTTACCAGAAAGAAATGTTCGTACAATGAGGTTGAGGAATATAAAAGACGCTTAGAATGTGGTAAAAGCCAGTTGATACGGATATGAATATATTCAAAACATCTAGGCATAATAACGTGCTGTTTCTTCCCATTCATATCTGAACGATGAGATAGATTTTATGTTTCGAAAAGTAATGAGTTCTGAGTATAACTTTAAAATATTTGCTAATGCTGTTGTTACTTTATGAACAAGTAGGTTAGCAGCATATATGTTTATGTTTATTATGTTATCGTAGAAGTGTGGTCATAAAGGAATAGAATAAAATTAATGGTTTCATTAACTAATTATATTTTTTATCTTAAACATGTAATCTTTTCGTAGAACAATTAGTAAAAAGGCCCATTTAAAATAAAGATATTGAATATAAATAAATATTACACCAGCAGACTGAGCGCGTTATCAAAGTTTTATTTTTATTTTTATCCTTTTACCTTTTTCATTTCATTTTATTTTTTGTTACGGGTGAACGACCTCAAAAGTATTGTTACTAAAGTATTGTTTTATGGTAAAAAACTAATTTCAATTCATGTGCTTTAAGTCAATGTTAAGCATTATATTATTGAAACTAAAATATGCGTGACATTTTAAAATCGCTCCGTTTTTTCCTGTGTCATCCTGTAGATTAACAATTTTAAAAAGTAACCTTTCCTAGCTAATGCATTACATTAGTAGTCACCATATAAGAGACCACCGAGGTGTGAAAGGCCCAATTGTCCGGCTGATGTATTGTATGTGCTTGAACTTTCCGCTCTCTCCAAAAAAATCTTTTCCTTCTAAATCAAATCTTGCACTGTCAAAATAAATCTAAAATTAAAACTCTCTAGAACTTCAGAACTTTATTGCCATTTTTATTAATATTCTAGTGTTATTTTGTTTGGTAATCAATTTTATGAATTGGAAAATATGTACTGTATCTTAACTGAGAGTATTGTAAGTTATGAGAATTTTTTAAATAACGTACTATTTTTTTACCGGACAAGTACTCAAATAGGCTGATATACTGTATAAAATGCACTGCGATCACTTTTTAAGGCAAGAGTCTAATTAATTAATTAATCATAGAAAACACCACCATCTTATGCAATCATACGACCCATTACTCAGGCAAAATAACCATTTTAATACTTATACATAAAAAGTTTGTATAGCAATGTTTCTTTTGTGTTCTGCCTATTATTGTTGTAATAGATAATTTGATACGCCTACCCTTTTATCTAGGTTACTCTTTCAAATGTAGTGAAATGCTATTTTAATTTCACATTGAATGGTTCTACTATTTGGATTACGATGAAGTACTAAAAGTGCTTTAATACCTGCTTTGTGTAACCTAATGATTGTTGCTGGGGCAACTAATTTCGATTCATATTAGTGAATTATCGGCTGGCCGTACAGACGATGTCGGTATATTTATATGAACCACTTCATGTGCACCACTTCGGTACAACTTCATGTGAAGTGCTACCGACATCATCTGGTCTTTATGGTCTGATGATGGTTCAGTAAAACGAATCGAAAATATTTCCCCTAGCACAATCAATGGTTTACAGGAAGCAGGTATTCAAAACACTTTTAGTGGTTATTGAACTCTGGTTTGCAACTGTTTACTGTTCTTGTAGATTACATTTGATCAACTAACCGTCGATACGTGAAGTTCTGCTTGAACATTTAATTAAGATAATGAAAGAGTTAGACGGTAAATAGTTACACAGTAAAATGAAAACTGTTTAGCTAAATAAAATGATTTTATCAAGTCGCTAGCAACATGAAATACATTTGATACACCATAAACCTGATTGAGAGGCAGAAAACGTGATCGTAAAATATAGGGACAGAAAGCCACCCAACCCCGCCAGCTTTGACAAACTGCTCGTAAATAAATCATGACTGTCAATATCATCACGTGTACGTGATGGAGGGACAAATATTTTAATCTCTTTTTCAAAGGATTTTTCATTCTTATGTTATAAAAGCTAAAAATTCCTAAAGAATGAAGCATGTTTCAGATTTAACTCTTGCATGGTGAAAGTGAAAATTAATCGAGTAATTTAAATGTTTACATTATATTCTAAGTAATGAACGTTTCATTTGTAAGAACTACGCATTAATAAATTTTAAGGTTTTACAAAAATATGTAATCCGTTATCCTTTCGCTAAAACGATGCAATCATCAAATAAGAAAGGAAAACGTGCCCTTTACTTATAAGAAGGATATTAATTGGTAAACAAGTGTTAAAAATATTTACTTTTATGAAATACAAAAAAGCTTAATCAAGTTAATCAAGCTGCAATAAATATTAATCTTTTATTGTGTAAAGAAATCCCTTAGTAAAACTGTTAAATTTAGTTTACAGTATTACTCGTATTTTCCTAGAAGTTAATTTTAGGTACTAAGGTGATATGATACTAACAATATCACTTCACATTTATAGTAAGTATATAATAAAATACAACTAACAATACGTGTGTGATTATTTAAGTTAAAAATTTAAACCAAAAACATAAAATGGTGGAACTTAACTGGTAAACATATTAAGTGAATTAAAACCAACTATAAAGGATACAACTAAAACGGCGTTGCCTTGACATTGGCTTGCAGATCACGTCCTCCACTTTGAGAATAAATTACCGTTGTCTGACGCTCTCCATGGACCTGGGCGTTATGAGACAGGGTCATGATCATTACCATGGGTTCAAGCGACTAATCCAATGTTTTAAATTAAGTTAAACTTAAAATTGGTTAAATTTAACTTCGTGTATTTTTTTATAAATACTTATTTTATAACTGTGTTCTTAAATCAGCCATACACAAACACAGGTAAATAAGTTATAACCTGGTAATATTTTGGATATATTACTTCAGATATCAGCAATACAAAAGGACTAACGAAAATATGTTTTGAGGAAAATCCATTTGCTCTATAAATATAAAATAAATCTTTCATGGTCGTTCAATTCCATTCCATTTCATTAACTGATTTAATGCATATTGCCAATATAAATTAACTTAGATCTTAACAAATCGATAGGAAAGGTTTTTGTCATACAAAAATAATTTGTATAGTCAATGTAAATTTATAGACATTCATCATAAAAATTTTATGTATTTTCAGTTGCAAGGAAAATTTACATTTTTGCCGTAAGACAAAAGTGAAATTGTACTACATATGTGTTTAAGGTGCAATCATATAAAATTATGTAAACGCTCTATGAACCTGGAACCGAGCTACGCACATATATACCGGTTATAAAGTCAATAACGAAAATGAGCTGGTTAATTCCAAAATATCCAATCTGTAAGTTTACAAATGAACATATTGATATTTAAATTAATATATTATTAAGTTCCATATAACGATTTACAAGTTTTCTGAATAACTGCAATTAAACATTATAGGTTAGGTTATTTTAGTTAATGTGTATCTATCAAAATATAATTTTTTTAAACAATTATAATAATGTTAGTACTACATCGCTTGTACTTTAAAATGTCATTCCCACTACGACCGTTAAATATGAATGTAGAGACTAAAATCCTAAATATCACTTGTTGAAATATTTTGCTACATTTCTAAAATAGTATTGTAGTTGTAAATTATTGTAGGTTCTTCAGTGATTTGTTTTAAGCTAAAAATTAAAAGATAAATGCTTATAGCCTTTTAGGGCGACATATTTACGCACCAATACTGAACAATTAATATGTTACTAAAAAAGTAACCATGATATTCCGTTGCCGATGTTTTATTTATCAGATTACACAAGTGTAGTTCCCCATGAATTTTAATTTCATCAGAACTAAAAACACATTCATGATTACCCATAATATCTTATCTCTATATGTAATCAGCATATTTTTACTATATTCAAAAAATTGATTTACGACAAAATGAAATTTATTGTCTTTTATTTGTTTTTCGGCACTGAGATGTTGTTTACTTGAAAATAAAAAACAGTGGAATTAATCATTTCCATTTTGGTAAAAACGCATTTCTATATAAATACAAATAATTATTTTCAAATATTTGTACCTTGTTGATTTTATCCTAATCTTATAACAATCTATTTCAATCATAGCTCAAATGTGTTTTGAAATTGTAGGATATAAAGTTATAAATTTCTGTAATATGTATATTTGATTAAAGATGTTATTTTACAATAATCTAATGACATATAATCTCGAAATTAATCTAGTTGCAAAACCAATTGTTACTAATACACAATACAATAAATAGTTATTTGTGCTTCTAGGGACTAAAGTACTATTTTTCACCCTGAAGGGAAAGTGTTGTCGCCCTCGGCTTCGCCTTCGGGCGACAATTTCCCTGAGGGAGAAAAGTACTTTAGTCCCTTGATGCACACAACATTTTTCCTCCACCTACACGAATAAAATTTAGGCCTAATAGGCCTACCGTGGATAATTTAACTTTACCTTCATATGATCCCTTGCTCCGTCAAGCTGGATCAGTCACATCAACATAAAAAAAAGAAAAAAAGAAAAAACACAAGGTAGGCCATATCATTTTTAAAGAACACGAAAAAACAAAATATAATTTAAGCCTAGCCAAAAGATTTACACTTATGTTTTGGACTTCTTAGGTTAATAGCCTACCCAAGCGAAATGTAAACAAATACCTACACTGCCACGGCCATCTCTAGTACTAGAGATGCTGCTCACTCACTGCTGACTGAATGGTCAGCAGTGAGTGACCATTCAGTCAGCAGTGAGTGAGCAGCAGCTACAGCTGCTATTAGTCAAAAATGAGTCACGAAACAACTAACAGCTGACTGTGGCTCATGTTCTTTTTCATCTTTTTTTAAATATTATTCTTATATAACTAACTTTAGCCCCGTGGTACGAAAAAACTTGAGTTTTCCCTAGGTAGAAAAATTAAGTATTCAAGTCACATGGGATAGAAATTAGTACTTTACTACTCTATTCCAAGGAGTAAAATACGGCTTTAGATAGTAGGTGGAGGAAAAACATAAATTTTGGAATGTTTTTTACTTTAAACTTTTAAATTTTTTATGTTTTATGAATATTATTTGCAGAGTGTCGACCTGAAACAGTTCTGCCCCCAGGTATATTTCTTACGTAAAAATTACACCCTTGGTTTAATTGGTCTCGTACAGTAAACTTTGCTTTGTCGAGTCCTATAATTACTCAGCAGATAACATGCACGATCTACCACAAAGTTCTCATTGGATTTTAAAGCAAATACTTCTGCGCTTACTGAGCTTAAATGACTATGTTAAGCTTCATAGATGTTTTATAGCATAAAAGCAAAATACAAATGGTTAAACTAGTGTTAATTTAACTAAATTAGTCAAACAAAGTCCAGACAATAAAAAAATTACTGAATCATATTTCAAATTACTGTATTTAATAAAATACTCAATAGTGTACACCTTTAGAGCCAAATTGAATAAGTGTTAGGCTTACAGCTCTATGAGATAAAAATCAATCGCAGTTACAGTGCTACTGAGATTTGGAATTATGATAATAAAGGCAAAAGAAACTAACCAGCTCATTAGTATTCTCTTAAAAGTTACAAAAGTTAACAAATTATCATCTGCGTCTAGTAATTTAATTTTCTTTTACTGACATAAATATTTAATCTTATAGTGGTTGATAAAATAATTTGTGTTCATAAACGTCAATCAATAGGCAGATTGTGCTTATAACGTTTTCAATTTTGGTAAATCAGTAATGTGTGTTGTGTGCTGTGATATAGATACTCCAGATGGTGAATTCATTTTTTTTACCACAGTAATAACTTTTTATTGTGTGGTCAGGACAAATTCCTTAAAGCTTGCAAAATAAAACACAAAATTTGTAAAATACGTCAATAAAATCAAACCCAAAGGGCAAGGTACCTGTAAAAAGCTAGTTAGAGATTTAACTAAATTTATTTTATAAATTAAAAATTCATAGCTTGAAACGCCTCTTAAAAAAGTTATAAATTATCATTTATAGAAAAGTTAATTTTGGAGATGGTTTCCTGATTTATTTTTTGTTCTTATTTTTTAGTTCAGAAAACTTAACATATCTATGGTGTGCAGTAATTTTTAAAATGATATAAAAGCGAAAGAACTCGATGATGACCAATTGAAACAGTTTATAAACACTTTAAAGACAATGTCTTTTAAACAAATAGCATATAATCATTTAATCTTCGGGCTCACATTTTTTAAATCTTCAGTTATCATGCCTAAAATATTACGGAAATTTTACTAACTCATGTCGCAATCTTTCTAAGTACTATGTTAAATAAATCAAAACCATGAAAAAAGAATAAATCTCTAGTAACATCTCCAGCGACAACCACAAACTAGTCGAAGCGACCGCCAAGGTCAGCTATGTTAACACTATCCTGCATTGCAAAATTATTTTATATAACTAAGGTTGATTTGCAAATGCACAATTACTTACAAAACTATCTTTACATCTAGGATTACCTTGGAATAAGTTGCCATTTATAAACTAAAATGATAAGATATCCCTTATTTAAGAGAGAAATTATTATTTTTGTGACTTGTGTGATTTTCTAAATAATTGACGGGATTATATGATTCAATGATTTTTGTTAAAAACAATTGTCGATTCTCCTCTAGATTTCCACTAGACATTTGAATATATTATACTGTAAAAGTGTTTTATAAAGCTTCGAGTAAAAACAAGTTTTCCTGTTTATGCATTTCGTTTCACATTTTTAACATTTATCTATCAAGTTTACAGAAGCGTTGAATATTTTTATCTTTGTACACCAACAGTTAATTACCACCATCAAATTATTTAATAGTTTTTCTATCTTTCTTTCAATGGTAATCCACAATATAATTTTAATGTTCTTAAATTTCGAGTAAACTGTGTTTAAAAAAATTTATTATACAAGTAGACGTTCTGTAGGCAAGTAATCCTTGACCGAAACACTTTTGTTTAAAGATAATAATTTAAAAAGTGAGTGTAAAGACGATGAATCTAGTTCTTAACTAAGAATTATTATTAAGGATATATCATGGTTGTCTAACTCTAATAGTGGCTACTCTAGTGGCTACTATATAACGGCTTACTCATAATGGCCTACTCTACTATAACCATTAAAACATTATGTATGATATATTAAATGAGCCTTGATTTCGTATCGTTTTACTTAGTTTCTAGAAGAAAAGCCCCACTGTAATGAGAAACTTAGAAATCTTTATGTCTTTTAAGCTAATAAAGTAAGGCTGTGAAAATCTATTTAAACTTTACATATGGTTTTATAAATTGAATCCTAAAGGGGACCGAGCACTTGCTCGGTAAACGTAAAAGTCGAATTCGTTTGCTCCTCTCACTTACAACCACGACGAGTTTGTTTGCTCACTCTCCAGGCAAGGGGTACTGAAACTTGGCTTATATTTAAATGTTGAAAATATAACGTGTTATTTAGAGTATATAGTACCTGGAGGCATAGCATTTGTTCGGTAAACTAAAAAAAATTATTTTTAGTCATAGTAAAATCAGTAGAGACCGAAAGCTAAAATAAAAGCCAAGGAGCGCCCAAACGGTTTTTTTATTTATTTTCCTTTTTATTATTTGTTATGTATTTTATTTATTTATTTTTTACTAGACGAGCTAGCTCGATCCTCTCACCCGCCTTCGCTCACTCTCCTTCCAGAATGTTTTAATGTAGGCCTTAAGGTGCTGAACTCTAGAGTTTGTTGAAACTGTAACACATGCATTTACCTCCTAGGTTAACATCTGACTTCACCTTGTTGGAAATATTTGTTTTTAATTTAATTGCGATTCTACAAATTGCATGGTAGTTTTATCGTTATATTTTTTAAATTTACTTTTATTTAACTAAATAGTCAAAATCACCAGTATAACGTAAGCCAACTAAAAAAACTTATAAATTATTTTTATTATAGTATCATTTAGTAATTAATTTACTGGCTACAATGGAAAAAAAAAAAAACACGTTTATACTGGAGTACTTGGTTTGTGTTTTGACAGTTGAATATCAGATATTTTCAGTAACTCTTTTGATTTATTTAAAACTCCACAAGAACAGTGATGATTTTAAAATATCAATTCAAGACTATAACAACATAAGATTTTCCCAAGCATAGTGACTTAAATAAATATTATTTTTATCCCAGAACTAAGAAATTTGCAAAGCTTGTCGAAAATAGTTCGAAACGTTTTCGTGATTACGGTGCACAAATATACCTTACTCATATTAAAGTATATTGTATTGTCTACAAGATATAAAATGGGTAAAAAAGGGTTTGTGTGGCAACACATGATATTACTTTTATAAGTGTATCCTTAGTATAGACAACTGCTTGGACCTTTTTCATAGGGTCATCTTCAGCACTATTTTTTTTTTTTTTTTTTTTTTTTTTTTTGATGAATACATAGTACATTTACCTTCAACGAAACAAGAACACAAAAAATTCAAAATAAAACAATAATCGGTCTATCGTCAACTCTCCTCGACAACTCGCTCGAGCTGATAAATATTCGTCGTTCTGACAGGTCGTCACGACCAACTGAATCAGCTACATTCCAGCTGGATCTATACTACATTTAATAGCTCTTTTGTACATGGCATTGGCGGTGAAGCCTGATAAATCGAGCTTTTGATGTTGGAGTTTATGATCTTGAAAAAAAAAAACTAAAATTTCTCTGATCATTGAGCCTTTCAGACTTTTTACAATGGAGTAGGATTTCGAGGACGAAATTCACTGACCGATAAGGATGTTGTTGGGTTTATGCATCAAAATTAAATCCAAGCGGTAGTCTACAGGGGGCGAAACAATTGACTACGAAGGAAACACTTAAATTTGCATTTTATTGACAGTGGTCGTTTCTTTACGACATCAGCTATTTCAAGCCTTCAAAACATTACTAGTTTTATATTTTAAAGTAATTTAATTTACAAAGTAAAAAATAAAAGTGTGTTTATGATTAAAATTATAAAATCATTCACATGATATCCGATTTAGTTCAATATTAGCAGATAATAGGTATGCAATCCAAATCCTGAATCTATAATGGTCTAAGGAGCAAAAACTTAATACCTTTAATACCTTTATTGAAATGGCGACCTAACTCAATAGGTAGTTTAAATCCAAGTATGAATGAGAGATGAGTGTGGAATGATTGTGGCGCGATCTTGTAATCTTGTTACTGACTAAGGCCGACATTTTCCTTAGACAGGATATAACATATATATATATATATATATATATATATATATATATATATATATATATATATATATATATATATATATATATATATAATAGATAATATATAATAGATAAGCAATTACCTTTCGAGCTTACTTTATAGTAAAACATTAACTATCGAGAAAACTAATATTATGTTTAATACTCTTCTACATTTGTAAAACAATCTAAAAAAAATCACATGGAAAATTTCTATGACAATGTAGTGATTTTACTTTTTCAGAAAGTGCTTAGTGAGAAGCCATTGACCAAGAAGTAACTTGCGGATCACGTATAACCACTGAAGGAATGAATTACTGTTGTCTGACTTTGCCTCACGACACCCGCATACTGAGTGAAAAGAAAGTTAAAATAAAAGTGCCTTTAAGTAGTGTTATGGTCAACCGGTATAATGAGGAAATATATTATTATGTTACTAAGACTTAACACGTGTAATCTAATAACATAATTCGAATCCAAATAGTAAGCTGTGTTATCTATGCTCAAGTGGAAGCCATACAACCGATCACTTGATCCAACCGGGAGCCGTCATCGCACGTGCCGATTAACGTATAATATAACGTATAATCGCTAATTTTTTTATAGTCAGCTGTTTAATACCTCTCAACAAAATCATAATGCCACTTGTTCTGAGATAGGTGATGATTTAAATTATTAGTTTAAACAGTATCCACATTTAAAATGTAAACATGAATCTCGATTTCACTTCTATGCTCACGAATTACTTTGGTCACTTTGTAAGTCTTATGTTAAACATTTTGTATGTTTATTTTCTCAATTGTTATTAAAATGAATGTAGATAAGAGTAGAAATATTTTTCTAGCACATAATTAAGATTTTAAAACGATTTCTGTACTTTACCTTTTTATGTGTAGTTAGGCCTATAAAAAAAATACAAAAAAATATTAAATATGATTCTGTTCCAAACAATTTACCTTTCAAGAAAGATTGTAAAACGTACTAGTTTTCGGTATTGCAACAAATTTTAAGAGTCATCTTCACCTATGATCCACTAGCCCATTGTTGCGCAGTCGGCAAATGTTAACCATACGGCTTTTAATGCAAAACATGGTATGGCATTCCATCACACATCACATATAGTTTTTTTGTGTTTCGGACGCCGTTTTTCAACCGATTTTCTTTAAACTTGGCAAGTGTTTAATTGAATAGTTATACTATGTCGCTCATACCTCAGAATTTTGAAAAATTAACAAATATTACTTTCTGTGACGTCGCAAAGTAACTCGATTTTCCTTAGTAATATTTGTTAAATTTTCAAAATTCCAAGGTATGAGCGACATAGTATAACTATTCAACTAAACACTTACCAAGTTTAAAGAAAATCGGTTGAAAAATGGCGTCCGAAACAGGGGAATGCAATACCATGTTTTGCATTAAAAGCCGTATGGTTAACATTGACGACTGCACAACAATGGGCCAGTGGATCATAGGAGAAGATGACTCTTAATTGTTGTGATAAGAGAGAAATTCATTATTAATAGCTATTTGTGTAATAAGAGCGTAAAGTACGTCGTTGTCACTCGAGAATTGTAGATGGCCGCACGAAGCGTCAGCTGAGTGCGGCCAAACAATTAGAGAGCGGCAATGACTATTTACGCTCGTAATACACACACGATTTTTCCTACCAACATAATTATTACATATCACATGTCTTATTGTATACAAAATGTCATTTAGATTATTATTTATTTGTTTCTGTTGGAACATAATGTTAACTATCAAACATAACCTCAAACTAAAAAAGAAGCAATTACTAAACGACAACAATGAATAACAGCTGTAGCATGGTTTGTAATAACAGCTGATTTAAAATTCCTGTTAGATCTAGCGTGCGGTAAAGAATCATTGCCGCTCTAGAGCGGAAAAGAAACGGAAACCGGAAATGAACTGTTTTGCATAGGGGTTACAGGTGTGGCAATGCAATTATTTCCATGCAGTGGTAGGAAAATAGCTATTTGTGTAATAAGAGCGTAAAGTACGTCATTGCCACTCGAGAATTGTAGATGGCCGCACGAAGCGTCAGCTGAGTGCGGCTAAACAATTCGAGAGCGGCAATGACTATTTACGCTCGTAATACACACAAGATTTTTCCTACCAACATAATTGTTACATATTATATGTTTTATTGTATACAAAATGTCATTTACATTATTTTTTATTTGTTTCTGTGTGAACATAATGTCAACTATCAAACATAACCTCAAACTAAAATAGAAACAAATTACTAAACGACAACAATGAATAACAGCTGTAGCATGGTTTGTAATAACAGCTGATTTAAAATTGCTGTTTGATCTAGCGTGCGGTAAAGAATCATTGCCGCTCTAGAGCGGGAAAGAAATGGAAACCGGAAATGAACTGTTTTGCATAGGGGTTACAGGTGTGGCAATGCAATTATTTCCATGCAGTGGTAGGAAAATAGCTATTTGTGTAATAAGAGCGTAAAGTACGTCATTGCCACTCGAGAATTGTAGATGGCCAAACAATTCGAGAGCGGCAATGACTATTTGCGCTCGTAATACACACAAGATCTTTCCTACCAACATAATTGTTACATATTATATGTTTTATTGTATACAAAATGTCATTTACATTATTTTTTATTTGTTTCTGTGTGAACATAATGTCAACTATCAAACATAACCTCAAACTAAAATAGAAACAAATTACTAAACGACAACAATGAATAACAGCTGTAGCATGGTTTGTAATAACAGCTGATTTAAAATTGCTGTTTGATCTAGCGTGCGATAAAGAATCATTGACGCTCTAGAGCGGGAAAGAAACGGAAACTGGAAATGAATTGTTTTGCACAGGGGTTACAGGAGTGGCAATGTTATTATTTCTATGCAGTGGTAGGAAATAGCTATTTGTGTAATAAGAGCGTAAAGTACGTCATTGTCACTCGAGAATTGTAGATGGCCGCACGAAGCGTCAGCTGAGTGCGGCCAAACAATTAGAGAGCGGCAATGACTATTTACGCTCGTAATACACACAAGATTTTTCCTACCAACATAATTATTACATATTACATGTTTTATTGTATATAAAATGTCATTTGGATTATTTTTGATTTTTTCTGTTGGAGCATAATGTTAACTATCAAACATAACCTCAAACTAAAAAAGAAGCAATTTACTACACGACAACAATGAATAACAGCTGTAGCTAGGTTTGTAATAACAGCTGATTTAAAATTTCTGTTTGAGCTAGCGTGCGGCAAAGAATCATTGCCGCTCTAGAGCGGGAAAGAAATGGAAACCGGAAATGAACTGTTTTGCATAGGGGTTACAGGTGTGGCAATGCAATTATTTCCATGCAGTGGTAGGAAAAAAATATTGTTACTGATAGTGTTAAATTAAGTAATAGAAAATAATGAGCTTGGTTCAAAATGTTAGAAGGACCAGGTAAAATTACCACCAAAGTGAAAGTAGTTACTAAATAGCATGGAAATTAATTAAGTAAATCACATCGAACCACGCTGTCGTGAAGACGCCAATGCCGCCATGCTGGAAGGACACCGATACCGCCAAGAAGTTGAACCGCATCGGCTGGGCCCGGGGGAGAGAAGTCCTTTCCTCTGGTCCGGGAATCTTCTTTCTTGATATCTAAAGCACGTTATTTGGAGTCAAGGGGGAGCTCTCAAAGTCACCGTCTTTATAACGCGGTTGTTCGGGATGACGAAACGCACTATAACTTAGTTCACTGCACAGTGCACACTACACAATGGCTGTATCGCAGGGTAAAATGAAACTGTGTGGGACAAAGAAAATTAAATTACACTCGAAATAAAATATATGAAACAATAATAAAAATTAACTTAATAGGCCAGAAGTGGCGAGGTAAAGAGAAAATGCCGCTTTGGGCGTCAATACGGGAGTAGCAGATAGCGCGAGCTGTTCAACTCGACAGGCAGAAGCTCTTCGTCACGGACAGGAAAAATAGAACTCCGAGCAACGAAATTGTGCTCTCGACCAATAAGAGGCCATAGGCCAGTTTTGTTTTGGTTTGGAAGTGTTGAGAGTTCAGAGAGAAGCGACCAAGGCAGACACGCCACTATTTCTCGTTTCTCTTTCGTTCCTTTTACCGTCAGGATTTGAATTCCAATGCAACTTATCTATCTTCTTATTTCTATAAGGGTTTCGTCTGTTACGTCCCTTTTTCTCTCGACCAAATGAAACAATTTTAAATTTTAAAATTGACCTCCGATTGAGGTCATTTTAAAGCTTAGCATATAGAACGTGGGTGAATCGTAATTAAAAAGGTCATATCATTTCGGGCTTCGGCCCCCTCGCCTTTGATTTATTTCTAGAGGTCGCTTTAAAATGTTGACCAACTTTCATCGTACGATGTTTATAAATGTGATCTGTAACTTAACAGCTTATTACTTTCAGACGAATTTTTAAGTCAAGATTGTAAACAAAAATAGATCTCTGTCACTTCATAACCAACATACATATCCTTTATGTTAGTTTCTCTCATACAGAATTATAAAATGCGCAATTTGCGCACGGGCCACATCTTTATTACTTTAAACGTTTTAACAGTTATTAACAACTTTTAACGTATTAACAACTTAAGAATTTAGTACTTAACGTAAATTTTATTCCATAAACTCATAATTAATGTAATATATATATTAAAATTTGATAGTAAAAATACTTTTCTGCTCAAAAACATATTAAATTTTTAATAAAGTACACAGTTGACCAGATAGGTAGTGGTAAAGGTTTACAGGAAGGTCGTTGTCGACACAGAGCAGGCCCATTGATGAGGTCATTATCTCAACCATTGTCAGGTGCCATTAATAGTAACGGCTCTCTCGCACTTCACGAATTGGATATCTAAATTGTGCATTCCAACATTTATTTTTCACCGTAAAAAGTTGGAGTCAGGACAGCAATATCAGTAAGCATAATTAACAATTACACACCAGTGTTTATTTAAATAAGTAAATTGTACTAATTTGCAATTAATATAAAAAAATTTTTGTATATTTATAAATATATCCTTAAAGTTAAAAGATGTATAGGGGTATTTAGACAAATAATAAGTAAAGATGATTTCAAACAAATATAATTACTTATATAACAAAACAAACGTGTGCATAAATGATCATCATTAGATTATCTATAGATCAATAATCAGAAAACCATGGGACTAAAAACACTTTAACTAATACATTACATAAGAAATAAATTTAAGAACAAAAATCAAAGAGCAGTTTTATTATATATTGATTCATAGAAGTACCATATCAAGTTATATTTTATATATTGATTTTAATAAGTATATAAACGTAATTCTATTTTATATTTCACTGCATAAAAATGCTAAGATTGAATGAATTGTAAGTTGTGTTACCGTAAAAGCCCACTGGCCACGCCATGATGTGACGTGACGTGCGTGCTGCTAACTCTAGACCGCAGGCAGGGAGGGGCCACCAACAAATCATAATCATTTCTTCAATTGGAAATTAGGCCCAACTGTAACTACAGCATTACGTCAACATTAAATCGAGGAATACAAATGCAGTTCTTCCTTTGCAATAGGCTTTGAATTTAGATTAAGGAAATACAGGGGTATAGACAACGCGCTAACTGCTCTTAAAGAAATTTGAAAAAAAAAATCTTCTTAAAAGTTAAGTTTTTTTATTTACGGCCGTTTGCAATAACCACATTTAAAGATGGTACAAGTAATGTCATAAAGAGGTAAATAATTAAACAAAATTCAAACACTTTGCTCAATGTCTTAAATAATCAGGTTTCATATTAAAATTTAAGTTCTAGACCAGTGAGAGTAATTGACAAAAGTAGCAGTGTGGGCTTAACTGAAATTTCGCACATCAGCTGATATTTGCATTACGATTAGTTATTTATATACTAATTATACTAGTTATTTATATGTGTTTTTAGCTATTTATATGTCTAACCTAAAAAGAGTGTGATCGTATATGAGTAAAAACGACGATTTGGTTAGTCAACATCTGTATAGTTACGTTTTGGATGGATGACCTCCTATAAACTATAAATTGTCAACTTATTTATTACAGTTATTTACCAAATTGAAAGTTGGTCATAGATAAAGTTGTGTATGCAATGATTGTATTCAACCTTAAATCCACTCGGTTCGCTCACCTCTCACTCGTGGCTCAAAGGCCTTCATGATACAATCATTGCATACATACTATTAATAGGTGCATATGTTATAAAGTCTTATAATTGTTGCCTCACTCTTTAAACACTAGTTTTTTTATAAGGGTATCTTTTTATATATAAAACAAATCAGTTATTTTAGGTAATGTTTGAAATCAGTCTCTTCACACTTTGTTAGCACTGTCTCAGTTCTAAGCCTCATGCGGCCCTATTGATATACTGTTGTTGTTTTCCTGCAGGAAACAATCAACTCGTTGACCGCGTCGCTTGTCACTCAGATTATTAAATTGTTCGGAATTAATTAGTGAATGTCAATCAAAGCCCACTCCTGCTTAACATATAAATTACTTGCAGCTTTAATCCGTTGGTCTCCAACCACCTAAGCTTCTCTGCAGTACAGGTTGGAATCCAAGCTGGAGCTGCCAAAGTAATTCATCTACGTTGAGTCCAGTGTGTACAAGTTATGACCCTTATTAATACCAAAAAAGTTCAAAGCTTATAGATATGTTAGAAAAATTTTCTTGGATATCTTTGGACCAAGTTTTTATGAAACTTATAAAACATTTATGAAGAAGAACTATAAGCGTAATCAAATGTAAAGTTTAGAATTAAGTGATTTTGAAATGAGTTTCAATAAATATTGGACTTGGAATCTCCGCTCCCCAAAAAAATTTCTGTGAAAATTATTATGAAACAAATGCATGATTTTTTTTATTAATATTAGTTTGATTAATTTCACAACTTTTTTTTTTACTTGTACGCAAATTTCTACGAATACGTGTAAAACAATCTTGATATTGAATTTATTGGAGGCATGGTATATTAGAATGTTTGACGAATATTATACCAGTACTGCCGGATGTTCGTTTCAATATATTTCCTTAGAAAAAAAAGAATATGTAATTTACTACAGTGATACAAATGGCCCTTACAAAAAAAATTGCATAATCAACTGAATAACCTCACAGATATTTTATCATTCAGAAACCACGTAAGGGTCATTTTGTCAGAACTTAAACTTCTTTCACCGCAGTAAATGAGCGTTTCCCAATAAACTGAAGGTGTAAAATAGCTCTTTGTTAGCTTAAAAATACCATCATTAGCTTAAAAAGAATATTTCTTCAAATAGAGCACGTCCTCCTTCTAGAGAGAATAAATTGGGTTTATCTGGCATTTGGAGCCGACGCTGGCATACAGAGCAGCGGCCCCGACACCTGTGTGGCTGTGAAAGTGTAGCAGGACTGTTGTTACTTGGTGTTCATTTATTAAATTAATTTATTGTTTATAATTCTATTAATAAGTCATTGTTTTTAAACCAACATAAATTTAGTATAGATATAATTTAATTGGAACCTCAATGCTGGACTGACCCAATTTCTGACAGGTCATGGCTATTTTCGGTCGTACCTGAACCGGATGGCAAGACCGGTTCACTGGGCTGCAATTATTGCCCGGGCGTTCCCGACGATGCGGAGCACACCTTCTTCCGCTGCCCCCGTTTGGAAGGGCCCCGCCTGGAGGCCACAAACATTTTTGGCGCATTTTCAGTATACTCGGTCTTCCAAACGATCTTGGAGAATGAGGGCAACTGGGATTGTTTATCACAGTTCGTCCGGGGCATCCTTATGGGAAAGAAAACCGATCTGGACCGCGAAGTGGCCCAGATCCTGTGATCGAGCTGCTTGATAAGGAGCGAGCCACAAGGTCGTAAGCCAAATTTAGGCCTAGCCTGACGTAATGTGATAAACAATTCCAGGTTAGAATCCTAAAGAGTAAAGGAGGTTTTTTAGTGGGTAAACTCGTTTTAAGGGGAGTCCCACCCTACAGGCTGGCCATCTGTGTGCGTAATGCATTTTTCCTCCCTCTCAATAAAAAAAATTAAACCTCAATGAACTGTAGATATTCTAAAAATATTATTAATGGCTTGTTTTTATAACAGTAGTTTTCATTTGCTGTTTAGTCAAGAGATCGGATTCTAGAAAATTTGAATTTTATTGTTTTTTATGATTTAAAATACATTATACAAATGTCATATTTTCAAGAAACAAATGGTACAAACAATAATTGAATTATGATCCATGGTTTTTCTGCTTCGTTATGTTAAACTTCTTCGAATTTTTTTTTAGAAAAAGTAAGACTATATAGTATAGCTCGGGATAAAAAAAATCATTTGTCTAGCTTGTTTAAGAGGAACGTTTGTATACCCAAAAACTACTTACAAAAGTGTAGTGACCGTGACTTGCTTTGGTTGACCCTTAACCTCTCTGGCTTCATTTTTAGAGTATTGATTTTGACATTTTATATGTCTTGCAGTGTGTGAAAAAGTTACTTACAAAATTAGCTGAGTGGAATGGATATAAAAATTGACTTAGTTTTAATTTTAATTATTATATTATTGGCCCCAGCATTTTAACAAACGACATACAGTACAATGATAGACTATTTTACTGCTAGCATTTTTCTATTAATAGACAGCCACATGTCATACAGAAAGCAATGAGTTCTGCATTATGTGTTGGCTGGTTTCATACTGATTCATTACTTTCCATTGGTCAAACCTTTAATGCTTGAAACAAGTTCGAATTTAAGCAATTTATAGGAGAAATACGATAAAACCATATCGTATTTTAACTACGTTTTTAGGTGGAAAAAAGGTTTTAAAGATTCCGAATTTCACCAGTGGAAGAGTAAAGATTTCGTTTATTTTACTAGTGATTTTATTCTCTTATGAAAGGAGTACTGAATTATTCACATTAACCATATGATAAAATTATTACTGTGTTTGATTATTAAATTACAATACTACGACACAAGGTCATTAATTATTTTTCAACGAACCAGGAAAAAGACGAGAAAAATACCAATAATACTCTTAACTCTAATAATATTTTTACAAAAAACTCTTATACTGAAATAGCATCAGTGGACAAAATTGGTGCTATGGATAAAAACCTCAATCAAATGCATCAAAATGTATATAGGTTATTTTTTGTCATCATTCACACATGAACTAATATATATCTGCCATTTTGTAATGCATAAAAATATTTTAACATAGTATTGGAATTATAACGATAGCTTTTAGCTATAGGTACTCTTCGGTTACTGAGTCTTTTGTACCGTCGTACTAAGCTTGACACCATCTTGTAAATAGTGTAAATAGTTCTAAAGGATAGTAAGATTATTAGAAATTTGACTCAGTCTATCCATCAGTGCTGGTCAGTGAGGTCGTGGGAGGTATTCAAGGTATATTTCAAGCTTCTGTGTCTTTGAATTGCTATCAAAGACCAAGTAGAACTAAAACTTGCATATGTAATTAAGTCCAAGAACATTCGTTCAGTTCAATAAATACATTTTTCCTGACACATTGGCCCTAGTGGTTTAATATTGATTACGATATATTTACTCTCCACAAGCTTACTTGAATTGTACAATGTTTTGAAAGGTCAACTGGTAAAACATCCTACAATCAACTTTTATCTGTATGAAGTAAATGGAACGCCAAAGGGCATCAACAATATATTCAAATACCCTCCGTCGCAGCGGACCTGCGTACTCAGCGAATTTCCAAATTAGTAGTATTAATTTTGACCAGATAAACCTGTAAACCAAATATGATCACACGCTCATAAATAAGGAAATAAATGTCTATTCTCCTTATGATAAATATAGGGGATGAGTATGCAGGTATGCTGCCATGGGGAACACCAAAAGTAGGTTTTTAGCATAACAATTTTTTATTTCGACCATATGAAGCCATATACTAAGTTTCATTAATATATGTCCATAAATAAAGAAGTTTGCCTATTCTCCATATGATTAACATGGGAAAAGAGTATGCAGGCTTGCTGCCATGATAAGCAAAAAAAAAACAAGATTTTTTACCATAAATGGATGAATCTCAACCAAATGAAGCTGATTACCAAGTTTCATCCAAAAATATTATTTAATAAGTGAAATATTAACACATTCTTATTCTCCATAAGATTAACATTGGAGCCCCAAAATACAATGTACTGTCTTTAGACTTTTTAATATCTCGGTAACCAATGAAGATAGAGCAAAGCTTCAAAATATTAAATTGTGTGTTTTTTTGAGCTAAATCCAATGGTTAAAATAAAAATTTTAAATTTTTAATATTTACATATGAAAAATGCAAAAAACCCATTTTTGGGGTACAAAACCCCCGAAAACTACCCCTTCCGATAGGTCGATATGTCTGGTTTACAAACTCATCCGAATAAACGTAGGATTACACATCTCTACCAAATTTGGTGTCGATCGGACAATTTTTACGAGAGTTATCGTGTCTAGGGACACATATATACATACATATATATATATATATATATATATATATATATATATATATATATATATATATATATATATATATATATAAATATTTTAATGACTATTATTTTTGGTCTCTGGGCACCTCAAAACGAAAAAGTAACATGGTCCCGGGCTTAGGTCTTACCATGAGACCTGCGGTAATAGCTTATTCCCAATGGGAAATTCGCTAAAACATTGTAGCCTATTTTTATTTTATATTTTATAAAGTTCGAAAGTATTCAAAAGTCACTCGTTTTGGAAATAAGTTAATTTTTGTTGTTTTTATATAAAGTGTAAGATTGTATCTTAAGTTAAAGTTTCGTGCATTTTTTTTAATCATGTCAAAGGCTAATAATGTGTTAAACATCTTTAACTACCCTTAAATATTATTAATAACTTGATAATATTTAATTGACTTAAATATTAATAATACCATGACCTCCATAAAGAATGGAGCAATAACCTTATTGAACTTCTTAATTATACGAATATTTAGGAAATTTTCTATAGTTTTGACCAATACAGACCAATTAATACTATAACATATGTTGTATAACCTATACAACATAAAAAACCTATTGTAATAAAATACGATAATCCAGCTGTCAATTTATCGTTAGGTTTTGCTTTTACAATCACTTTAAAGTAACAACCTCAAGGGCAAGGCTAATTGATGGTAAGAATAAGAAAATTAATGTAAACTAATTTGATATTGAGACACGGACACAATCTGGTTCATATTTTAAAGTGAATATAACTGAACAGGGAGTGCAATGTGTGTGATGGATCAGACGAGGTGTAGTTTTGTTGCTTACAAAGATCACCCTTATGAATATATAAATAAATTATCTATTTGTCAGTATAATTGAATAGTATAACCAAGTCAGACGGGTAAAAATTGACTATTAATAAGCCACTGATCCTTCTCAGGATCGAACCCGTAACCTTTTGTAAGCGAGCCCCATAATCACTTAGCCACTCAATATAATTTGATATGCTCATCAAATTTCAAGCCTCTATCAAACTTCACAAATAATGAATAAAGTACTTGAAACCAAATTTTCTATACGGTATATAACTTATTCTAAAATATCGGTAAAAATCTATTAAACCATTCAGTAATTTTTTTATCATAAGACATACATGTCATCTGTTAAATCAAATAAATAATTTACCTTTGCACTATAATGCTTATTTAATTTTCAAAATTTGAATTATGTCGGTCGATCTGTAAAACTATTAAAAGAATGAGCTATTACAATCATATAATACATTTAACATATGCTAACTTGATAGATAACAATAAAATGTAAGAGTGTGTTTACTTATTCATATTTAATTTAGTGACAATCGTATGTCTACATTTGATGGAATAAAATAATAAACTCTTGTCAAATTGGTTGATTAATTCCACTGGTGCATAAAACGTGACTGTTTTAAATTACATTTCTTAAAATTCACTTATTTTGTATTAGTCTTACTTAATAGTATAGTACCATATAAGGGGGTAAAATTACTAGACATTTTTGTTATTTTATTAATATGGTTTTAATTAACTCGTTGATTTACGTTCATGCATATCTAAACAAATTTCGTTTGCTTAGATAACTCGCAGACTGGAAGGACTAGTTTTGTTTTGTTTGTTTACACTAGAATAAAAATACAAAACATCATATAACAACAGTTTACAGTAATCGACACCGTTATAACGAACGAACACTAATTCTTTACTATATAATTATTTTGTAGTAATAATGTCAGTCGCAGACGGAACTCTGAAATGCCAAGCCCAAAATGACTTTTCTATTCAATACGGGCACATTCGGTATGTTCACTCGCCCCAACGGCGAACTAGTTCAATTCGCTTACTCGACTTTTACAAAGTTCCGGTATCGGCCCAAGGGTGCTGCACTCTGATGTAATTTTGTAAAACCACATGTTGAAGCATTTAACTAGTAAAGTTAACTTAACTAAACAGGTAATAAAATAATTGTTAATAATTTATTTGTTTGAATTTTATCAAATTTCAACCATATTAACTAATATTTGTTTTGTTCTCTTACTTTCATCAATCTTAACAATCATACAAAAGTTCAAGTAAAAGTACAATTGAAAAGTGATAAGTAATTTTTTACTATAGTTTATCTTATAATTTAGTACATAATATTAAAACTACATGTCTGCAAATGAGCACTTGGTTGATTCTTTGACACGTGTTTTCAACAATTCTTTTGTTTGTTTTTTGCTCCATAAGAACAATTTTAAAAAATTTTAAATTTCATGTAAAATTTTAATTTAAATACATTTTTCCTAGCAAAGAGACCAGAATAAATATTACTCTCTTTATATGACTGTGCAAAAGTTAGAGAAAATCGGTAGAGCTACCTTTTAGATCAATTTACATACATATATACATTTTTTCATTGATCGAATGTCTCTTTGGGCCTGAAGATGATCGGAGTATCCGATTGAAATCGAATGACACTATCCACCTTCAGTATTATAATGTGGTGTAAGTGTAAAAATATGTTTCAGTGTTCAAGACATTTGTGTTTCATTTAAAAAAAAAAAATTTCAAATTATGTTCAAAATTTTAAACTCCCTTACTGAGGTACAACTAGAAATTCAGAAAGGCGATACTTTTTTTGGAAAATGGATATTAAATATCAAAATTACTATACGTTAGCCCTACATGGGCAAAATAGTTCCATGGTTATGATACTAATGATATGACATACATATATGTTTCCACGTCTTATTCATAACGTTTTTTTTTCTATGATTCCAGTAACATTCATTTCAAGAAGGTTTTGATTTTTTACTTTAACATTTTTAACATTTAAGAAAATCTCAAAAAAGTTTTTTATAACATAATATATTTCTACTTACTCCATCCCCCAGTGGAGATTCACACCCCCATCCGCTTACTTCAGAAATGTAACTACCTAAAACAATCCGAAAAGTTTTTATCACGGAAACGAAGTTATTAAAATCTATCACATAAATTTATAAAAAGAAGTGTTGAGTTAGTAGATATGTACTTTGAGAAGTAAATGAACACTTGAACAGTAATCAATTATGCAGTGATCAATTTACTTTTTTGAAAATAGAATTTTTTTTAAATATTACTATATTTTTAATCAACGGGGACTTTTTTTATAGTGGATGAATATATACCAAGCACTTACTTGTCATTAGAAGTACTACAATTCCGGAGAACAATATTTTTGAAAATGACATCTTGAATGTGACCTTAGTTTCTCACCTAAAAAATACATGATTAACAAAAATGATAATAATTTTATTTTTACATAGCTTCATTAATTACTCATAAAAACAAAAGTTTTATGATTAAACAATATCACCCATTGAAAACAGGGTAAGCACTCAGATCAGCTGCGACGGGGGTATTAAAATTAAAAATAAATTGTGCTCACGTAAAACGTCAGAATTTAGAACAGCTATTTATTTTATTGTTGTTACACCAGATTGAGGTTGTCTTGAATGTGCCCTACCTTTTAGTAAAAAGAAAAAAATGCTAGTGAGTACGTCATCGTGTATATCTATTTGACACTCTTAGTTATATGGTATATCAAAAGAGTTATTAAGTATTTTGAGCAATATAACAACTTTAATAACGTTATACTACTTATTTTGATTCCCACAAGTCCCCATATCGAACTATTTAAGTTTTGTAAAATGACTTATTCTTGATCATTTTACGCGAAAGGCTTAACAATTACGAAAAGAAGATATAATTATTAAAACAATACATATATAAACTCATAAATTACACAAAATCAAGAAATACAATATTAAATTAATTTTAAAATATTTGCTTCAAGCTATTTTAGTTAAATTAAAAAGTATAGGTAAATTTGCATGAAAAGTATGTACCATATTATAGATGGTATTTTTTCATATTCTTATTTTTAAACTAACGGCTAAAATTAATAAATTAACCTACCAGCTAAAAAAAAAATAAAAAAAATAACGCTGATCCTATTGTTAGATAACTATGAATTGAAGTGTACAAATAAACAAACAACTCCCTAATCTGAATCCATAGTCATTAATATTTTAAGAAAAGTAACAATATACAATATAGTTCGAGTATATAAAAAGAATAGTTGTTTTATTGTTTTATAAGCTGTTGATGAAAAATAGTATATTTTGATGAAACGCCATTACGATTTATGTACTGTGGAGCATTACTTACTTTACAGAAGAGTAGTCAGTGACTAAAATACGTTGTGGAAGGTTGAATAATTGAGGTTGAGGAATTTTAACTTAAAGTGCAAAACAAGTCTGTTATGTGTGAAATTGTGACAAACAACGTCTGTTTTTAACATGTGTGGCATTACTTTGTATTGACTTTCTGGCAGAATACTCCTAAAAGAAATTTGCTATCGATCCATTGTTTCAAAAAATTCATTGTTTGGCTATTTTAATTTAAAATAATCACATGTTTCGTTTATCTTTCCTTAAGGCAATGCGCAAAAGTACTTTATGCCTGAGTCTTAATAATAGTCGTTAAAATAGGGGCCTACCTTAAGTTTTAAGGTTTTACTAATAATTTTGCTATTCTTATCGCAAAAATGGCATATGCTAGCATTAATTTAATATTACTGACGATGATTTTTTTTGTGGAAAGGGAGAAATTAATTATTCAAAATATTTTCAATTAAAGAATTTTATCTATAAGTTAATTGGTGAGTTTGGCTCGAACTTCGAAGGACCAGATACAATTACCAGTGAGAACGAAAATGTTTTCTAAATAGCATAAGAATTCGTTAATAAAATATAGGAACACACGGTTACTAACCATGATAATCCTCGCACTACAGCTAGACGATGCTGCAATAACACCATGGCCGGAATGCTGGAAGGAAAAGGAGGCCAAACGCCAAGGAGCTGTACCACCGCAACTGATGGGCACGGGAGAGAAGTCCACCGCTGGTTCCTACGCCAAGGAGCTGTACCACCGCAACTGATGGGCACGGGAGACAAGTCCACCGCTGGTTCCTACGCCAAGGAGCTGTACCACCGCAACTGATGGGCACGGGAGACAAGTCCACCGCTGGTTCCTACGCCAAGGAGCTGTACCACCGCAACTGATGGGCACGGGAGACAAGTCCACCGCTGGTTCCTACGCCAAGGAGCTGTACCACCGCAACTGATGGGCACGGGAGACAAGTCCACCGCTGGTTCCTACGCAAAGGAGCTGTACCACCGCAACTGATGGGCACGGGAGAGAAGTCCACCGCTGGTTCCTACGCCAAGGAGCTGTACCACCGCAACTGCTGGGCACGGGAGAGAAGTCCACCGCTGGTTCCTACGCCAAGGAGCTGTACCACCGCAACTGCTGGGCACGGGAGACAAGTCCACCGCTGGTTCCTACGCCAAGAGGCTGTACCACCGCAACTGATGGGCACGGGAGACAAGTCCACCGCTGGTTCCTACGCCAAGGAGCTGTACCACCGCAACTGCTGGGCACGGGAGACAAGTCCACCGCTGGTTCCTACGCCAAGGAGCTGTACCACCGCAACTGCTGGGCACGGGAGAGAAGTCCACCGCTGGTTCCTACGCCAAGGAGCTGTACCACTGCAACTGATGGGCACGGGAGACAAGTCCACCGCTGGTTCCTACGCCAAGGAGCTGTACCACCGCAACTGATGGGCACGGGAGACAAGTCCACCGCTGGTTCCTACGCCAAGGAGCTGTACCACCGCAACTGATGGGCACGGGAGACAAGTCCACCGCTGGTTCCTACGCCAAGGAGCTGTACCACCGCAACTGATGGGCACGGGAGACAAGTCCACCGCTGGTTCCTACGCCAAGGAGCTGTACCACCGCAACTGATGGGCACGTGAGACAAGTCCACCGCTGGTTCCTACGCCAAGGAGCTGTACCACCGCAACTGATGGGCACGGGAGACAAGTCCACCGCTGGTTCCTACGCCAAGGAGCTGTACCACCGCAACTGATGGGCACGGGAGAGAAGTCCACCGCTGGTTCCTACGCCAAGGAGCTGTACCACCGCAACTGATGGGCACGGAAGACAAGTCCACCGCTGGTTCCTACGCCAAGGAGCTGTACCACCGCAACTGATGGGCACGGGAGACAAGTCCACCGCTGGTTCCTACGCCAAGGAGCTGTACCACCGCAACTGATGGGCACGGGAGACAAGTCCACCGCTGGTTCCTACGCCAAGGAGCTGTACCACCGCAACTGATGGGCACGGGAGACAAGTCCACCGCTGGTTCCTACGCCAAGGAGCTGTACCACCGCAACTGATGGGCACGGGAGACAAGTCCACCGCTGGTTCCTACGCCAAGGAGCTGTACCACCGCAACTGATGGGCACGGGAGACAAGTCCACCGCTGGTTCCTACGCCAAGGAGCTGTACCACCGCAACTGATGGGCACGGGAGACAAGTCCACCGCTGGTTCCTACGCCAAGGAGCTGTACCACCGCAACTGATGGGCACGGGAGACAAGTCCACCGCTGGTTCCTACGCCAAGGAGCTGTACCACCGCAACTGATGGGCACGGGAGACAAGTCCACCGCTGGTTCCTACGCCAAGGAGCTGTACCACCGCAACTGATGGGCCACGGAAGGGAAGTCCACCGCTGGTTCCTACGCCAAGGAGCTGTACCACCGCAACTGATGGGCACGGGAGACAAGTCCACCGCTGGTTCCTACGCCAAGGAGCTGTACCACCGCAACTGATGGGCACGGGAGAGAAGTCCACCGCTGGTTCCTACGCCAAGGAGCTGTACCACCGCAACTGATGGGCACGGAGACAAGTCCACCGCTGGTTCCTACGCCAAGGAGCTGTACCACCGCAACTGATGGGCACGGGAGACAAGTCCACCGCTGGTTCCTACGCCAAGGAGCTGTACCACTGCAACTGATGGGCACGGGGAGACAAGTCCACCGCTGGTTCCTACGCCAAGGAGCTGTACCACCGCAACTGATGGGCACGGGAGAGAAGTCCACCGCTGGTTCCTATGCCAAGGAGCTGTACCACCGCAACTGCTGGGCACGGGAGAGAAGTCCACCGCTGGTTCCTACGCCAAGGAGCTGTACCACCGCAACTGATGGGCACGGGAGAGAAGTCCACCGCTGGTTCCTACGCCAAGGAGCTGTACCACCGCAACTGATGGGCACGGGAGAGAAGTCCACCGCTGGTTCCTACGCCAAGGAGCTGTACCACCGCAACTGATGGGCACGGGAGAGAAGTCCACCGCTGGTTCCTACGCCAAGGAGCTGTACCACCGCAACTGATGGGCACGGGAGACAAGTCCACCGCTGGTTCCTACGCAAAGGAGCTGTACCACCGCAATTGATGGGCACGGGAGAGAAGTCCACCGCTGGTTCCTACGCCAGGGAGCTGTACCACCGCAACTGATGGGCACGGGAGAGAAGTCCACCGCTGGTTCCTACGCCAAGGAGCTGTACCACCGCAACTGATGGGCACGGGAGAGAAGTCCACCGCTGGTTCCTACGCCAAGGAGCTGTACCACCGCAACTGATGGGCACGGGAGAGAAGTCCACCGCTGGTTCCTACGCCAAGGAGCTGTACCACCGCAACTGATGGGCACGGGAGACAAGTCCACCGCTGGTTCCTACGCCAAGGAGCTATACCACCGCAACTGATGGGCACGGGAGACAAGTCCACCGCTGGTTCCTACGCCAAGGAGCTGTACCACCGCAACTGATGGGCACGGGAGAGAAGTCATCCGCTGGTTCCTACGCCAAGGAGCTGTACCACCGCAACTGATGGGCACGGGAGAGAAGTCCACCGCTGGTTCCTACGCCAAGGAGCTGTACCACCGCAACTGCTGGGCACGGGAGACAAGTCCACCGCTGGTTCCTACGCCAAGGAGCTGTACCACCGCAACTGCTGGGCACGGGAGAGAAGTCCACCGCTGGTTCCTACGCCAAGGAGCTGTACCACCGCAACTGCTGGGCACGGGAGACAAGTCCACCGCTGGTTCCTACGCCAAGGAGCTGGACCACCGCAACTGCTGGGCACGGGAGACAAGTCCACCGCTGGTTCCTACGCCAAGGAGCTGTACCACCGCAAACTGCTGGGCACGGGAGAGAAGTCCACCGCTGGTTCCTACGCCAAGGAGCTGTACCACCGCAACTGCTGGGCACGGGAGAGAAGTCCACCGCTGGTTCCTACGCCAAGGAGCTGTACCACCGCAACTGATGGGCACGGGAGAGAAGTCCACCGCTGGTTCCTACGCCAAGGAGCTGTACCACCGCAACTGCTGGGCACGGGAGAGAAGTCCACCGCTGGTTCCTACACCAAGGAGCTGTACCACCGCAACTGCTGGGCACGGGAGAGAAGTCCACCGCTGGTTCCTACGCCAAGGAGCTGTACCACCGCAACTGATGGGCACGGGAGAGAAGTCCACCGCTGGTTCCTACGCCAAGGAGCTGGACCACAGCAACTGCTGGGCACGGGAGAGAAGTCCACCGCTGGTTCCTACGCCAAGGAGCTGTACCACCGCAACTGATGGGCACGGGAGAGAAGTCCACCGCTGGTTCCTACGCCAAGGAGCTGGACCACCGCAACTGCTGGGCACGGGAGAGAAGTCCACCGCTGGTTCCTACGCCAAGGAGCTGTACCACCGCAACTGCTGGGCACGGGAGAGAAGTCCACCGCTGGTTCCTACGCCAAGGAGCTGGACCACCGCAACTGCTGGGCACGGGAGAGAAGTCCACCGCTGGTTCCTACGCCAAGGAGCTGTACCACCGCAACTGATGGGCACGGGAGAGAAGTCCACCGCTGGTTCCTACGCCAAGGAGCTGTACCACCGCAACTGATGGGCACGGGAGAGAAGTCCACCGCTGGTTCCTACGCCAAGGAGCTGTACCACCGCAACTGATGGGCACGGGAGAGAAGTCCACCGCTGGTTCCTACGCCAAGGAGCTGTACCACCGCAACTGATGGGCACGGGAGAGAAGTCCACCGCTGGTTCCTACGCCAAGGAGCTGTACCACCGCAACTGCTGGGCACGGGAGAGAAGTCCACCGCTGGTTCCTACGCCAAGGAGCTGTACCACCGCAACTGATGGGCACGGGAGAGAAGTCCACCGCTGGTTCCTACGCCAAGGAGCTGTACCACCGCAACTGATGGGCACGGGAGAGAAGTCCACCGCTGGTTCCTACGCCAAGGAGCTGTACCACCGAAACTGATGGGCACGGGAGAGAAGTCCACCGCTGGTTCCTACGCCAAGGAGCTGTACCACCGCAACTGATTGGCACGGGAGAGAAGTCCACCGCTGGTTCCTACGCCAAGGAGCTGTACCACCGCAACTGATGGGCACGGGAGAGAAGTCCACCGCTGGTTCCTACGCCAAGGAGCTGTACCACCGCAACTGATGGGCACGGAGACAAGTCCACCGCTGGTTCCTACGCCAAGGAGCTGTACCACCGCAACTGATGGGCACGGGAGAGAAGTCCACCGCTGGTTCCTACGCCAAGGAGCTGTACCACCGCAACTGATGGGCACGGGAGAGAAGTCCACCGCTGGTTCCTACGCCAAGGAGCTGTACCACCGCAACTGATAGGCACGGGAGAGAAGTCCACCGCTGGTTCCTACGCCAAGGAGCTGTACCACCGCAACTGATGGGCACGGGAGAGAAGTCCACCGCTGGTTCCTACGCCAAGGAGCTGTACCACCGCAACTGATGGGCACGGGAGAGAAGTCCACCGCTGGTTCCTACGCCAAGGAGCTGTACCACCGCAACTGATGGGCACGGGAGACAAGTCCACCGCTGGTTCCTACGCCAAGGAGCTGTACCACCGCAACTGATGGCACGGGAGAGAAGTCCACCGCTGGTTCCTACGCCAAGGAGCTGTACCACCGCAACTGATGGGCACGGGAGAGAAGTCCACCGCTGGTTCCTACGCCAAGGAGCTGTACCACCGCAACTGATGGGCACGGGAGACAAGTCCACCGCTGGTTCCTACGCCAAGGAGCTGTACCACCGCAACTGATGGGCACGGGAGACAAGTCCACCGCTGGTTCCTACGCCAAGGAGCTGTACCACCGCAACTGATGGGCACGGGAGACAAGTCCACCGCTGGTTCCTACGCCAAGGAGCTGTACCACCGCAACATATGGGCACGGGAGACAAGTCCACCGCTGGTTCCTACGCCAAGGAGCTGTACCACCGCAACTGATGGGCACGGGAGACAAGTCCACCGCTGGTTCCTACGCCAAGGAGCTGTACCACCGCAACTGATGGGCACGGGAGACAAGTCCACCGCTGGTTCCTACGCCAAGGAGCTGTACCACCGCAACTGATGGGCACGGGAGAGAAGTCCACCGCTGGTTCCTACGCCAAGGAGCTGTACCACCGCAACTGATGGGCACGGGAGACAAGTCCACCGCTGGTTCCTACGCCAAGGAGCTGTACCACCGCAACTGATGGGCACGGGAGACAAGTCCACCGCTGGTTCCTACGCCAAGGAGCTGTACCACCGCAACTGATGGGCACGGGAGACAAGTCCACCCGCTGGTTCCTACGCCAAGGAGCTGTACCACCGCAACTGATGGGCACGGGAGACAAGTCCACCGCTGGTTCCTACGCCAAGGAGCTGTACCACCGCAACTGATGGGCACGGGAGACAAGTCCACCGCTGGTTCCTACGCCAAGGAGCTGTACCACCGCAACTGATGGGCACGGTAGACAAGTCCACCGCTGGTTCCTACGCCAAGGAGCTGTACCACCGCAACTGATGGGCACGGGAGACAAGTCCACCGCTGGTTTCTACGCCAAGGAGCTGTACCACCGCAACTGATGGGCACGGGAGACAAGTCCACCGCTGGTTCCTACGCCAAGGAGCTGTACCACCGCAACTGATGGGCACGGGAGACAAGTCCACCGCTGGTTCCTACGCCAAGGAGCTGTACCACCGCAACTGATGGGCACGGAAGGGAAGTCCACCGCTGGTTCCTACGCCAAGGAGCTGTACCACCGCAACTGATGGGCACGGGAGACAAGTCCACCGCTGGTTCCTACGCCAAGGAGCTGTACCACCGCAACTGATGGGCACGGGAGAGAAGTCCACCGCTGGTTCCTACGCCAAGGAGCTGTACCACCGCAACTGATGGGCACGGGAGACAAGTCCACCGCTGGTTCCTACGCCAAGGAGCTGTACCACCGCAACTGATGGGCACGGGAGACAAGTCCACCGCTGGTTCCTACGCCAAGGAGCTGTACCACCGCAACTGATGGCACGGTAGACAATTCCACCGCTGGTTCCTACGCCAAGGAGCTGTACCACCGCAACTGATGGGCACGGGAGAGAAGTCCACCGCTGGTTCCTACGCCAAGGAGCTGTACCACCGCAACTGATGGGCACGGGAGAGAAGTCCACCGCTGGTTCCTACGCCAAGGAGCTGTACCACCGCAACTGATGGGCACGGGAGACAAGTCCACCGCTGGTTCCTACGCCAAGGAGCTGTACCACCGCAACTGATGGGCACGGGAGACAAGTCCACCGCTGGTTCCTACGCCAAGGAGCTGTACCACCGCAACTGATGGCACGGGAGACAAGTCCACCGCTGGTTCCTACGCCAAGGAGCTGTACCACCGCAACTGATGGGCACGGGAGACAAGTCCACCGCTGGTTCCTACGCCAAGGAGCTGTACCACCGCAACTGATGGGCACGGGAGAGAAGTCCACCGCTGGTTCCTACGCCAAGGAGCTGTACCATCGCAACTGATGGGCACGGGAGAGAAGTCCACCGCTGGTTCCTACGCCAAGGAGCTGTACCACCGCAACTGATGGGCACGGGAGAGAAGTCCACCGCTGGTTCCTACGCCAAGGAGCTGTACCACCGCAACTGATGGGCACGGAGACAAGTCCACCGCTGGTTCCTACGCAAAGGAGCTGTACCACCGCAACTGATGGGCACGGGAGAGAAGTCCACCGCTGGTTCCTACGCCAAGGAGCTGTACCACCGCAACTGATGGGCACGGGAGAGAAGTCCACCGCTGGTTCCTACGCCAAGGAGCTGTACCACCGCAACTGATGGGCACGGGAGAGAAGTCCACCGCTGGTTCCTACGCCAAGGAGCTGTACCACCGCAACTGATGGGCACGGGAGAGAAGTCCACCGCTGGTTCCTACGCCAAGGAGCTGTACCACCGCAACTGATGGGCACGGGAGACAAGTCCACCGCTGGTTCCTACGCCAAGGAGCTATACCACCGCAACTGATGGGCACGGGAGACAAGTCCACCGCTGGTTCCTACGCCAAGGAGCTGTACCACCGCAACTGAGGGGCACGGGAGAGAAGTCCACCGCTGGTTCCTACGCCAAGGAGCTGTACCACCGCAACTGATGGGCACGGGAGACAAGTCCACCGCTGGTTCCTACGCCAAGGAGCTGTACCACCGCAACTGATGGGCACGGGAGACAAGTCCACCGCTGGTTCCTACGCCAAGGAGCTGTACCACCGCAACTGATGGGCACGGGAGACAAGTCCACCGCTGGTTCCTACGCCAAGGAGCTGTACCACCGCAACTGATGGGCCACGGGAGACAAGTCCACCGCTGGTTCCTACGCCAAGGAGCTGTACCACCGCAACTGATGGGCACGGGAGAGAAGTCCACCGCTGGTTCCTACGCCAAGGAGCTGTACCACCGCAACTGCTGGGCACGGGAGAGAAGTCCACCGCTGGTTCCTACGCCAAGGAGCTGTACCACCGCAACTGATGGGCACGGGAGACAAGTCCACCGCTGGTTCCTACGCCAAGGAGCTGTACCACCGCAACTGATGGGCACGGGAGACAAGTCCACCGCTGGTTCCTACGCCAAGGAGCTGTACCACCGCAACTGATGGGCACGGGAGACAAGTCCACCGCTGGTTCCTACGCCAAGGAGCTGTACCACCGCAACTGATGGGCACGGGAGACAAGTCCACCGCTGGTTCCTACGCCAAGGAGCTGTACCACCGCAACTGATGGGCACGGGAGACAAGTCCACCGCTGGTTCCTACGCCAAGGAGCTGTACCACCGCAACTGATGGGCACGGGAGAGAAGTCCACCGCTGGTTCCTACGCCAAGGAGCTGTACCACCGCAACTGATGGGCACGGGAGACAAGTCCACCGCTGGTTTTCTACGCCAAGGAGCTGTACCACCGCAACTGATGGGCACGGGAGACAAGTCCACCGCTGGTTCCTACGCCAAGGAGCTGTACCACCGCAACTGATGGGCACGGGAGACAAGTCCACCGCTGGTTCCTACGCCAAGGAGCTGTACCACCGCAAACTGATGGGCACGGGAGAGAAGTCCACCGCTGGTTCCTACGCCAAGGAGCTGTACCACCGCAACTGATGGGCACGGGAGACAAGTCCACCGCTGGTTCCTACGCCAAGGAGCTGTACCACCGCAACTGATGGGCACGGGAGACAAGTCCACCGCTGGTTCCTACGCCAAGGAGCTGTACCACCGCAACTGATGGGCACGGTAGACAAGTCCACCGCTGGTTCCTACGCCAAGGAGCTGTACCACCGCAACTGATGGGCACGGGAGAGAAGTCCACCGCTGGTTCCTACGCCAAGGAGCTGTACCACCGCAACTGATGGGCACGGGAGAGAAGTCCACCGCTGGTTCCTACGCCAAGGAGCTGTACCACCGCAACTGATGGGCACGGGGGACAAGTCCACCGCTGGTTCCTACGCCAAGGAGCTGTACCACGCAACTGATGGGCACGGGAGACAAGTCCACCGCTGGTTCCTACGCCAAGGAGCTGTACCACCGCAACTGATGGGCACGGGAGACAAGTCCACCGCTGGTTCCTACGCCAAGGAGCTGTACCACCACAACTGATGGGCACGGGAGACAAGTCCACCGCTGGTTCCTACGCCAAGGAGCTGTACCACCGCAACTGATGGGCACGGGAGAGAAGTCCACCGCTGGTTCCTACGCCAAGGAGCTGTACCATCGCAACTGATGGGCACGGGAGAGAAGTCCACCGCTGGTTCCTACGCCAAGGAGCTGTACCACCGCAACTGATGGGCACGGGAGAGAAGTCCACCGCTGGTTCCTACGCCAAGGAGCTGTACCACCGCAACTGATGGGCACGGGAGACAAGTCCACCGCTGGTTCCTACGCAAAGGAGCTGTACCACCGCAACTGATGGGCACGGGAGAGAAGTCCACCGCTGGTTCCTACGCCAAGGAGCTGTACCACCGCAACTGATGGGCACGGGAGAAGTCCACCGCTGGTTCCTACGCCAAGGAGCTGTACCACCGCAACTGATGGGCACGGGAGAGAAGTCCACCGCTGGTTCCTACGCCAAGGAGCTGTACCACCGCAACTGATGGGCACGGGAGAGAAGTCCACCGCTGGTTCCTACGCCAAGGAGCTGTACCACCGCAACTGATGGGCACGGGAGACAAGTCCACCGCTGGTTCCTACGCCAAGGAGCTATACCACCGCAACTGATGGGCACGGGAGACAAGTCCACCGCTGGTTCCTACGCCAAGGAGCTGTACCACCGCAACTGAGGGGCACGGGAGAGAAGTCCACCGCTGGTTCCTACGCCAAGGAGCTGTACCACCGCAACTGATGGGCACGGGAGAGAAGTCCACCGCTGGTTCCTACGCCAAGGAGCTGTACCACCGCAACTGCTGGGCACGGGAGACAAGTCCACCGCTGGTTCCTACGCCAAGGAGCTGTACCACCGCAACTGCTGGGCACGGGAGAGAAGTCCACCGCTGGTTCCTACGCCAAGGAGCTGTACCACCGCAACTGCTGGGCACGGGAGAGAAGTCCACCGCTGGTTCCTACGCCAAGGAGCTGTACCACCGCAACTGATGGGCACGGGAGAGAAGTCCACCGCTGGTTCCTACGCCAAGGAGCTGTACCACCGCAACTGCTGGGCACGGGAGAGAAGTCCACCGCTGGTTCCTACGCCAAGGAGCTGTACCACCGCAACTGCTGGGCACGGGAGAGAAGTCCACCGCTGGTTCCTACGCCAAGGAGCTGTACCACCCGCAACTGATGGGCACGGGAGAGAAGTCCACCGCTGGTTCCTACGCCAAGGAGCTGTACCACCGCAACTGATGGGCACGGGAGACAAGTCCACCGCTGGTTCCTACGCCAAGGAGCTGTACCACCGCAACTGATGGGCACGGGAGAGAAGTCCACCGCTGGTTCCTACGCCAAGGAGCTGTACCACCGCAACTGCTGGGCACGGGAGAGAAGTCCACCGCTGGTTCCTACGCCAAGGAGCTGTACCACCGCAACTGATGGGCACGGGAGAGAAGTCCCACCGCTGGTTCCTACGCCAAGGAGCTGTACCACCGCAACTGTATGGGCACGGGAGAGAAGTCCACCGCTGGTTCCTACGCCAAGGAGCTGTACCACCGCAACTGATGGGCACGGGAGAGAAGTCCACCGCTGGTTCCTACGCCAAGGAGCTGTACCACCGAAACTGATGGGCACGGGAGAGAAGTCCACCGCTGGTTCCTACGCCAAGGAGCTGTACCACCGCAACTGATTGGCACGGGAGAGAAGTCCACCGCTGGTTCCTACGCCAAGGAGCTGTACCACCGCAACTGATGGGCACGGGAGAGAAGTCCACCGCTGGTTCCTACGCAAAGGAGCTGTACCACCGCAACTGATGGGCACGGGAGAGCGGTCCACCGCTGGTTCCTACGCCAAGGAGCTGTACCACCGCAACTGCTGGGCACGGGAGAGAAGTCCACCGCTGGTTCCTACGCCAAGGAGCTGTAACCACCGCAACTGGTGGGCACGGGAGAGAAGTCCACCGCTGGTTCCTACGCCAAGGAGCTGTACCACCGCAACTGATGGGCACGGGAGAGAAGTCCACCGCTGGTTCCTACGCCAAGGAGCTGTACCACCGCAACTGATGGGCACGGGAGAGAAGTCCACCGCTGGTTCCTACGCCAAGGAGCTGTACCACCGCAACTGATGGGCACGGGAGAGAAGTCCACCGCTGGTTC
This sequence comes from Neoaliturus tenellus, assembly GCA_030545055.2. Classification (NCBI taxonomy): domain Eukaryota; kingdom Metazoa; phylum Arthropoda; class Insecta; order Hemiptera; family Cicadellidae; genus Neoaliturus; species Neoaliturus tenellus. The sequence goes on from CM061533.1 coordinate 109,277,643, forward strand.
CTACGCCAAGGAGCTGTACCACCGCAACTGATGGGCACGGGAGAGAAGTCCACCGCTGGTTCCTACGCCAAGGAACTGTACCACCGCAACTGATGGGCACGGGAGACAAGTCCACCGCTGGTTCCTACGCCAAGGAGCTGTACCACCGCAACTGATGGGCACGGGAGAGAAGTCCACCGCTGGTTCCTACGCCAAGGAGCTGTACCACCGCAACTGCTGGGCACGGGAGAGAAGTCCACCGCTGGTTCCTACGCCAAGGAGCTGTACCACCGCAACTGATGGGCACGGGAGACAAGTCCACCGCTGGTTCCTACGCCAAGGAGCTGTACCACCGCAACTGATGGGCACGGGAGACAAGTCCACCGCTGGTTCCTACGCCAAGGAGCTGTACCACCGCAACTAATGGGCACGGGAGACAAGTCCACCGCTGGTTCCTACGCCAAGGAGCTGTACCACCGCAACTGATGGGCACGGGAGACAAGTCCACCGCTGGTTCCTACGCCAAGGAGCTGTACCACCGCAACTGATGGGCACGGGAGACAAGTCCACCGCTGGTTCCTACGCCAAGGAGCTGTACCACCGCAACTGATGGGCACGGGAGACAAGTCCACCGCTGGTTCCTACGCCAAGGAGCTGTACCACCGCAACTGATGGGCACGGGAGACAAGTCCACCGCTGGTTCCTACGCCAAGGAGCTGTACCACCGCAACTGATGGGCACGGGAGACAAGTCCACCACTGTTCCTACGCCAAGGAGCTGTACCACCGCAACTGATGGGCACGGAAGGGAAGTCCACCGCTGGTTCCTACGCCAAGGAGCTGTACCACCGCAACTGATGGGCACGGGAGACAAGTCCACCGCTGGTTCCTACGCCAAGGAGCTGTACCACCGCAACTGATGGGCACGGGAGAGAAGTCCACCGCTGGTTCCTACGCCAAGGAGCTGTACCACCGCAACTGATGGGCACGGGAGACAAGTCCACCGCTGGTTCCTACGCCAAGGAGCTGTACCACCGCAACTGATGGGCACGGAGACAAGTCCACCGCTGGTTCCTACGCCAAGGAGCTGTACCACCGCAACTGATGGGCACATAAGGGAAGTCCACCGCTGGTTCCTACGCCAAGGAGCTGTACCACCGCAACTGATGGGCACGGGAGACAAGTCCACCGCTGGTTCCTACGCCAAGGAGCTGTACCACCGCAACTGATGGGCACGGGAGACAAGTCCACCGCTGGTTCCTACGCCAAGGAGCTGTACCACCGCAACTGATGGGCACGGGAGAGAAGTCCACCGCTGGTTCCTACGCCAAGGAGCTGTACCACCGCAACTGATGGGCACGGGAGAGAAGTCCACCGCTGGTTCCTACGCCAAGGAGCTGTACCACCGCAACTGATGGGCACGGGAGACAAGTCCACCGCTGGTTCCTACGCCAAGGAGCTGTACCACCGCAACTGATGGGCACGGGAGACAAGTCCACCGCTGGTTCCTACGCCAAGGAGCTGTACCACCGCAACTGATGGGCACGGGAGACAAGTCCACCACTGGTTCCTACGCCAAGGAGCTGTACCACCGCAACTGATGGGCACGGAAGGGAAGTCCACCGCTGGTTCCTACGCCAAGGAGCTGTACCACCGCAACTGATGGGCACGGGAGACAAGTCCACCGCTGGTTCCTACGCCAAGGAGCTGTACCACCGCAACTGATGGGCACGGAAGGGAAGTCCACCGCTGGTTCCTACGCCAAGGAGCTGTACCACCGCAACTGATGGGCACGGGAGACAAGTCCACCGCTGGTTCCTACGCCAAGGAGCTGTACCACCGCAACTGATGGGCACGGGAGACAAGTCCACCGCTGGTTCCTACGCCAAGGAGCTGTACCACCGCAACTGATGGGCACGGGAGAGAAGTCCACCGCTGGTTCCTACGCCAAGGAGCTGTACCACCGCAACTGCTGGGCACGGGAGAGAAGTCCACCGCTGGTTCCTACGCCAAGGAGCTGTACCACCGCAACTGATGGGCACGGGAGAGAAGTCCACCGCTGGTTCCTACGCCAAGGAGCTGTACCACCGCAACTGATGGGCACGGGAGAGAAGTCCACCGCTGGTTCCTCCGCCAAGGAGCTGTACCACCGCAACTGATGGGCACGGGAGACAAGTCCACCGCTGGTTCCTACGCCAAGGAGCTGTACCACCGCAACTGATGGGCACGGGAGACAAGTCCACCGCTGGTTCCTACGCCAAGGAGCTGTACCACCGCAACTGATGGGCACGGGAGACAAGTCCACCGCTGGTTCCTACGCCAAGGAGCTGTACCACCGCAACTGATGGGCACGGGAGACAAGTCCACCGCTGGTTCCTACGCCAAGGAGCTGTACCACCGCAACTGATGGGCACGGGAGACAAGTCCACCGCTGGTTCCTACGCCAAGGAGCTGTACCACCGCAACTGATGGGCACGGAAGGGAAGTCCACCGCTGGTTCCTACGCCAAGGAGCTGTACCACCGCAACTGATGGGCACGGGAGACAAGTCCACCGCTGGTTCCTACGCCAAGGAGCTGTACCACCGCAACTGATGGGCACGGGAGACAAGTCCACCGCTGGTTCCTACGCCAAGGAGCTGTACCACCGCAACTGATGGGCACGGGAGAGAAGTCCACCGCTGGTTCCTACGCCAAGGAGCTGTACCACCGCAACTGCTGGGCACGGGAGAGAAGTCCACCGCTGGTTCCTACGCCAAGGAGCTGTACCACCGCAACTGATGGGCACGGGAGAGAAGTCCACCGCTGGTTCCTACGCCAAGGAGCTGTACCACCGCAACTGATGGGCACGGGAGAGAAGTCCACCGCTGGTTCCTACGCCAAGGAGCTGTACCACCGCAACTGCTGGGCACGGGAGACAAGTCCACCGCTGGTTCCTACGCCAAGGAGCTGTACCACCGCAACTGATGGGCACGGGAGACAAGTCCACCGCTGGTTCCTACGCCAAGGAGCTGTACCACCGCAACTGATGGGCACGGAAGGGAAGTCCACCGCTGGTTCCTACGCCAAGGAGCTGTACCACCGCAACTGATGGGCACGGGAGACAAGTCCACCGCTGGTTCCTACGCCAAGGAGCTGTACCACCGCAACTGATGGGCACGGGAGACAAGTCCACCGCTGGTTCCTACGCCAAGGAGCTGTACCACCGCAACTGATGGGCACGGGAGAGAAGTCCACCGCTGGTTCCTACGCCAAGGAGCTGTACCACCGCAACTGATGGGCACGGGAGAGAAGTCCACCGCTGGTTCCTACGCCAAGGAGCTGTACTACCGCAACTGATGGGCACGGGAGACAAGTCCACCGCTGGTTCCTACGCCAAGGAGCTGTACCACCGCAACTGATGGGCACGGGAGACAAGTCCACCGCTGGTTCCTACGCCAAGGAGCTGTACCACCGCAACTGATGGGCACGGGAGACAAGTCCACCACTGGTTCCTACGCCAAGGAGCTGTACCACCGCAACTGATGGGCACGGAAGGAAGTCCACCGCTGGTTCCTACGCCAAGGAGCTGTACCACCGCAACTGATGGGCACGGGAGACAAGTCCACCGCTGGTCCTACGCCAAGGAGCTGTACCACCGCAACTGATGGGCACGGAAGGGGAAGTCCACCGCTGGTTCCTACGCCAAGGAGCTGTACCACCGCAACTGATGGGCACGGGAGACAAGTCCACCGCTGGTTCCTACGCCAAGGAGCTGTACCACCGCAACTGATGGGCACGGGAGACAAGTCCACCGCTGGTTCCTACGCCAAGGAGCTGTACCACCGCAACTGATGGGCACGGGAGAGAAGTCCACCGCTGGTTCCTACGCCAAGGAGCTGTACCACCGCAACTGCTGGGCACGGGAGAGAAGTCCACCGCTGGTTCCTACGCCAAGGAGCTGTACCACCGCAACTGATGGGCACGGGAGAGAAGTCCACCGCTGGTTCCTACGCCAAGGAGCTGTACCACCGCAACTGATGGGCACGGGAGAGAAGTCCACCGCTGGTTCCTCCGCCAAGGAGCTGTACCACCGCAACTGATGGGCACGGGAGACAAGTCCACCGCTGGTTCCTACGCAAGGAGCTGTACCACCGCAACTGATGGGCACGGGAGACAAGTCCACCGCTGGTTCCTACGCCAAGGAGCTGTACCACCGCAACTGATGGGCACGGGAGAGCAAGTCCACCGCTGGTTCCTACGCCAAGGAGCTGTACCACCGCAACTGATGGGCACGGGAGACAAGTCCACCGCTGGTTCCTACGCCAAGGAGCTGTAACCACCGCAACTGATGGGCACGGGAGACAAGTCCACCGCTGGTTTCCTACGCCAAGGAGCTGTACCACCGCAACTGATGGGCACGGAAGGGAAGTCCACCGCTGGTTCCTACGCCAAGGAGCTGTACCACCGCATACTGATGGGCACGGGAGAGCAAGTCCACCGCTGGTTCCTACGCCAAGGAGCTGTACCACCGCAACTGATGGGCACGGAGAGCAAGTCCACCGCTGGTTCCTACGCCAAGGAGCTGTACCACCGCAACTGATGGGCACGGGAGAGAAGTCCACCGCTGGTTCCTACGCAAGGAGCTGTACCACCGCAACTGCTGGGCACGGGAGAGAAGTCCACCGCTGGTTCCTACGCCAAGGAGCTTGTACCACCGCAACTGATGGGCACGGGAGAGAAGTCCACCGCTGGTTCCTACGCCAAGGAGCTGTACCACCGCAACTGATGGGCACGGGAGAGAAGTCCACCGCTGGTTCCTACGCCAAGGAGCTGTACCACCGCAACTGATGGGCACGGGAGACGAAGTCCACCGCTGGTTCCTACGCAAAGGAGCTGTACCACCGCAACTGATGGGCACGGGAGAGAAGTCCACCGCTGGTTTCCTACGCCAAGGAGCTGTACACCGCAACTGATTTGCACGGGAGAGAAGTCCACCGCTGGTTCTACGCCAAGGAGCTGTACCACCGCAACTGATGGGCACGGGAGAGAAGTCCACCGCTGGTTCCTACGCCAAGGAGCTGTACCACCGCAACTGATGGGGCACGGGAGAGAAGTCCACCGCTGGTTACCTACGCCAAGGAGCTGTACCACCGCAATTGATGGGGCACGGGAGACAAGTCCACCGCTGGTTCCTACGCCAAGGAGCTATACCACCGCAACTGATGGGCACGGGAGACAAGTCCACCGCTGGTTCCTACGCCAAGGAGCTGTACCACCGCAACTGAGGGCACGGGAGAGAAGTCCACCGCTGGTTCCTACGCCAAGGAGCTGTACCACCGCAACTGATGGGCACGGAGAGAAGTCCACCGCTGGTTCCTACGCCAAGGAGCTGTACCACCGCAACTGATGGGCACGGGAGAGAAGTCCACCGCTGGTTCCTACGCCAAGGAGCTGTACCACCGCAACTGATGGGCACGGGAGACAAGTCCACCGCTGGTTCCTACGCAAGGAGCTTGTACCACCTGCAACTGATGGGCACGGGAGTAGAAGTCCACCGCTGGTTCCTACG